>LPNX010577286.1:410423-497923 GCA_001517045.1 Pseudotsuga menziesii | reverse complement strand
AATTTTGGAAACTAGGGTTTTGCTCAATAAGTGAATGTGAAATTTTTGCACATTGGGGTAAAATTCACATATTGCTTGACCGTGAAGGTGTGGCTAGTGTTCCCACATAACACATGCCTGAAAACGCTTGCAGAACCCACCGGAAGCCCTTTTTGATGCACGGTTTCCGTTTTATGCCCAGGGTAGGGATTCAACAGGTGTCCCTGAAAGATTGTAGGAGGTGGGATTCAACGTGCCATAGAATCATGATCGTTGCTTGGATCGACGAACCGTTAGCTCCATTGGATTCAAGACATCGGGATAGTGCTAGGGTGGCCCTCTAATCTGGTTCCATGGATAAGCGACCATTTATTTGGTCAATTTTGGAAACTAGGGTTTTGCTGAGTAAGTGAATGTGAAATTTTTGCACATGGGGGTCAAATTCGTATATTGCTCGACCGTGAAGGTGTGGCTAGCATTCCCACATAACACATGCCTAAACACGCTTGCACGACCCAGTGAAAGCCCTTTTTTATGTACGGTTTCCATTTTATGCCCCGGGTAGGGATTCAACAGGTATCCCTGAAAGCCTGTAGGAGGTGGGATTCAACGTGCCATAGAATCATGACTGTTGCTCGAAATGAAAAAATGTCAGCTCTGTTGGATTCAGGACATCGGGATAGTGCTAGGGTGGCCCTCTAATCTAGGTCCATGGACAATGGATCATTTTTTCGGTCAATTTTGGAAACTAGGGTTTTGCTCAGTAACTGAATGTCCAATTTCTGCACATAGGGGTCAACTTTGCAAATTCCTTGACCGTGAACGTGTGGCTAGCGTTCCCACATGGAACCTGCCTAAACACGCTTGCATGACCCACCGAAAACCCTTTTTGATGCATGGTTTCCACTCTATGCTCCGGTTAGGGATTTAACAGGTGTCCCTAAAAGGTTGTAGGAGGTGGGATTCAATCTTCCATAGATTGATGAGCATTGCTTGGATTGATGAACCATCGGCTCCATTAGATTCAATACATCAGGATAGTTCTAGAGTGGCCCTCTACTCTAGGTCCATGGATAAGGGATCATTTTTTTGTCAATTTTGGAAACTAGGGTTTTGCTCAGTAAGTGAATGTGAAATTTTTGCACATAAAGGTCAGCTTGAAGGTAATTGTAGATCTTCCCCTCATACAAGAGATGTGAGCATTTGTACAATCAAATGTAGGAGGAGAAAATGCCATTACATCAGTAACCATGTAATGAAACATGTTTATGTTTAGAAACAAGTGGCCAACCTATTACGCCATTGTTACAAAATATATATATCTTCGCGCTATGAATGCTTCGAATAATACTCCATAAACATGAATTTATAAAACAAGATTCAGAATAGTACTTCTCTAATCAATTTAAACTATAATAAAATCACACATAACTTTCATCTCTTTCAAAGTTGTTACTCGATGCCATTCATCAAATGCCATGTACATTAACAAAAGGATAAAATAATGTGCAGGACATACATAATGTGCAGGATATAGTCATAACCATTATTTTGAATCAACCTTATAACACTCGGATACGTTTAGGTTTGATGTGTATCCCATGTATTCGTTAGATGAAAGACATCATGCCAAACATTAATTTTATTTATGTAGACCAAACAGGTGCATCACTTAGGTGTTTCAACTTCGTGCATCCTTTAAAATTTTGTTAGGTTGTTATGTGGGTGAGGTGCTTTTGTATTCCACCAAGTTGGATCAGTTGCTTAGCTGTTCCAGGTGCTTATGTGTATTAGGTATGTTCCATATTTGTGAATACAATTTGACATTGTTAATATAACATTGCATATGCAATTGGATCATGGTTAAAAACAATTAAAATGTACATTTTTGTCATTATGTAATATTGTAATTGTACATTGTTCTCAAATTTATAACTGATATCTCCATGCAATCGTAAAATCTATAAAAAAATTGGGAACATTACACATAGAAACATTCTTGGCCACACATGTATAATCACACTTAAAATACTGAACCATGAAGATCTCAAGAGCCTTCATATGAAATATTTTTTATATCATGAAAGTTATAATACAAAAATAGAAGGCCTATCTATGGCCTGACAATGTACTTGTATCAAAAACATATTTGATGTACATGTGCAAACAAAAGTACATTTGTCCTGGACCGTGCCCCTATACTCTAACTTTGGATTGTACATAAAAATGCATATTTGTCCTAGACTAACACATCAAAAATCTAACTTTCTCTTGTTTTTCCCGGACATTGATGCTTTTCGGCTCTATCTATGACCACTGTGCATCTCTAGCAACTACAAATCAATGACAATATTTATTGATCAGGTAACTGAACTACTACTGTCCATCAATAACAAAGTTTGAAAATTTAAAATATGACTCAATTGTAAGTAAAACAAAGACTCACTGCATTCGTCGGGGGTATAGGTGTCTCTGGTGTTGAGGGTATAGGTGCCTTTGGTGTCCTCCTCCTTGCAGAGAGCCTCTCTGCAATGCTTCTCTACGAATAAAAAAAAAATGTCAATTATCTCAAGAATTATCAACATGTACATGAATGAGAAAGTACTAATCAATTATGTAAAAAATGAACATCTCACCAAAAAAACCATTTCTAGGGGATTACGCTGGGACTCTTCAATAGTAAGAGGAGCCGTAGGTTGAACATCAACCTCAATTGCATGCACTAATGGACCAGGGTGTGGCTACATTCACCAAATGATTAAATAGTTAGACATCGTGCATGTCCATAAACAATACAAATGAAATGTACAATTACAAGTATTCAAGTAGATGTACCTTAGTGTGACTTATCCCTATTGTAGATGCAACATTGACCGTAGCATCAACAATCCCACTAAGGTCAGGCACAGATGACTCTACATCTTGATGCTGTTAACATGCGAAAATAACATTAAGAAAAACCACTTGTGAAGTGAATTCATAGCTAACCAACAACTGCCATTGGAAGTGTGTACATTACCATGGGATGAGTAGGTTGATCCTCATGCACACCCGCTCTGTTCAAGGAAGAGGGTCATCTAGTGTAAACAAACCCCTTAGCTATGTTTGGACTACGAGGAGATCCAAACCAAAGAGGCGGTGCAAGGATATGCGATGATGTCTGCAGTCGTAAAGTGTTACCATAGTTAGACATGGATTTGAATGGATGGAATAATATGTACTGAAAAACTAACATGTGTACTTACCCCTGCCTAGGACATATCTCCCCCATGGGAGTGACCGCTTCCATCAATTTCTTGCCCCTCTTCAGATGCTAATAGCATCTGCAAGTTTAAAAATTATAAATATTAGCGATCTATAAAGGAGTGTACAGTAAGAAATTTAAATAATTCGAAAAATATTCAGTCATAACCCATGTACTTACATTCTTCAAGTAATCGTAAATTCCACCTTGGACTATGTCGTTGATATCAACGTCTCCAGCATCACATTCTAAGTGGGGTTCCTGCAACTTCAAAAATTGTAAATATTAGACAATTTAATAAATTAATCAAGACTAACTCATGCATTAACAAAATTATATGTAATAACAAAATGACAAGTGTTTAAATATTACCTCAATGGTGGTTGTTTAGGCCTCGGGTGCAGTACCACCCCCCTAAGAGGCATCAATCTCCTGCAAGAGTAAATATTGCATATATTACAAATCTTTTAATAAGTTACATATAGTATGGAAAAATTAAAAATTGAACAATAACAGAGTTTTAAAACAATGTCCTTACCTGACCACCAATCATCGTAGTGGTACCATGTCTTGGTCCAGGACCATAACAGGGTCCCCCACACGATTTGCATACATGTGGCTTTCTCTGAGGCACATGGGATGTTGGTCTATCCCCACCAATAGATGTCCCTCCAGCACCAGAAGCTGGTGGTTGTACACCAGCAGAGGAAGAGGGCGCTCTCTGGTCAATAATGGTCGCGTGTCGAGAGACCATCTTAGCTAGAGTAAAAAATGCCTCCTGTGTCTGCGCAACCATGTCATGTGCAGGAGGGATGTCTACCCTCGGTAGCTGGGCACGGGGTGTAGGTATCTATGGATTGGCATCTCTATGCTTAGCATTGGGTCGGTGTTGGGGCATCCCCCTACCAACTCTCTGGAAGCCCAACATGTCAAAATAGTTGACATGTTTCCCCATCACAAACTCAGCATACAATTTTCGGAGGAAGTACATCGGTAATTCCCTATTGTTATGAGGGGGAATGTCAAAAACCATGTACCACCTATCCATCCAATTGTCTCTGATGGGTGGAAAGGTGCACCACTCAATAGAAATATGTGGCCTATTGATCTCCAAATTGTCATCCATCCCAGGCAGTCTAAACAATGAATTGATGTGTTGTTTTGTTATTTTGAGATTTTTTACCTCGTTGTAACTTAACCCATCAACATATTGTTGTCTTTTCCTCTCCCTGTAAAATGCAATGCTATACAAAGCATCATTCGATCTTGCGATTGTATCAACAATAGACAACAAAGAATCTGACAAGGAGTGGCAGAGCTCATCTCCACCCCTCCAAGCAGAAACAATCTCTCTCAAATGGGCAATAAACCTCAATATCTCCGCATTGTTATCCATAGTAGCCACTGCAATCATAGATACAAATAAAATATCATGAGAAATATAAACACATGATATAATGACATATCTAAGCACTGAAAACTGTATAACTAATGTACGACAAATAACAACATATAAAATAAATATATCATGTAAATTTAAAAATTGATCTTGAATTTTACAGTAAAGAATAAACATTTAACATTTTTTCATTTCATATTTATGTCCTAAATTCAAGTATTAATTCCAATTTTTAAGTATGCATGTGTACATAAAGTGTCTTGAGTGCATATGTTGATTGCGAAGCTCCTCTAGCTTATTTTAAGGCTTGGATTATGAAGTTTCGTCGAAATTGTGAGGTGATGACTATTTCCTTTGTAGGACCAGCTCTTAGATTGTGGGTAGAGGCAACAACTAGACCCTAGAATAGGCATAATGTGATGTTGATGAATAAAATCCCAGTATAGGAAACGATTTTGTTAGATATGTAATTATTTGTTGTAGTGTGATGTTTTTTGGACTCCAAAGTCTATTTAGTAGATCTTTATGGATTTTATGGTTGCAAGGGTTCCACTGGATTATATCATGTATGATAGTAAGTGATTGGCATGTTTAATCAAATACATCAACCTACCTATGTATCTTCACGTTCATAGAGTTTATTGTTGAACTTTGTTGTCTTGACCTTAACCAAAAAGCACCCTTCGTTCAAGACGAATTATTTGTTAAAAGCATGGGAAGCTTCTATACCGTATTTTAACACTTGGATTGTGAAGTTTCATCAAAACTATAAGGTGTTTATTGATGTTCTTGGAAGAAAAAATTTGATATTTCGGATAGAGGCAAGGGATTTACCATGTTTGTTTATGTATTTTAGGGGAATATATCAATTCTACTTGATTTTTGTTTAGTTGTATGCAAGCTTGCAACATAATTGACAAACTTTGCATATTTTTTAATTTTGGTTTGGATTCACAATAGTGAAGTTTGTTTGTTTTTTATGAGTTAATTGGGGTTTTGGTTTACATTGGGCATGCAAATTACCTATGAAAACTTACAATGTGCTTGAAAAACTTTGCATATTTGTGGATTTTGGTATGGATTCAGAAGGATCCTTGTGAATATGCATATGGAAATAGTGAAATTCATTTGTTTTTTGAGTTAATTGGGGTTTTGGTTTCCATTGGGCATGGGAATTTTGGTAAATAATCAAAATTATTTAATTTTTATGATTAAATTGGGGAATTGGCTTCAATTGGCCAAAATTGGGGTTCTTGTTTCCATTGGCCAATTCCATTGGGGTTTTTGTTTCCATTGGCCATAATTTAATTTATTTTTGGTTTAATTTTTCAATTTAGGGAAAATAAATTGATGAACAAAGAGAAAAAAACATGAAAAGAAATGAGGAAAATACCTCACAAATAGGAGGTTTATCCAAAGGTGGAGATGGATGGCCTTGGCACACCCAAAAATGTGTTCGCCCAATCGAGATTTGCTCCAAAGTAGTCCAATAGCCTTGTGATGAGGTGAAAAAGACGCACTCGGCCTATTTAAAAAAAAACAGGCTTCCCAAAATGCGCGCACGATTTTGTTCACTAAAACGGAGGCGCGATTTTCTTGAATAAAACGGAGGCGTGATTTGCTTAAATAAAACGGAGGTGTGATTTGGTTTACTATCCTAATTGGCATGCCTGTTGGAAGCCTTGGGACTAGGCTTGGCAGGTTTGGGATTGCTTGGGATGATTTCTTTTTTTTGGATCAAGAGTGATTGACTTCACTCCACCATTGCATCTAAAAGGTCCCTCAACTTCTTGCACACACCCTTTAATTAAACTCTCAATTACAATTGTTATAAATTGTAAATTTTCCTAATGTATTGTTATCATCGTAAGTATTAGAGAAAATCTTGTAATTGCTTGTGCTATAGTTATACCCTACATAAAAATAATTTCCAAAGTATAAGAAATTACTTTCAATCTCCAAGATCTATGTGAAATACTTCAAGGGAGGATTAGATTATCCCTTTCAATGATGTTTTACTATTATAAGTGTAGTCCTTTATTTATATTCTATAAACAAACATAGTTAGAATATAATTACTCTAACTTGTCTAAAAGAAAATAGTAAGTCAACACTATTTTGTTTATCCTATAGTTTTTAAAACTAGGAAAATGAAATAACAAGGAAAAACAACATTATGTATAAAAAGAATACTTATGATATGGTTTTGACTTTGCTTCACAATGATTTGTTTGCAGATTGGAAATCAATGTAATTGACTATAGTTCTAAACCCACGATTGTGAAAATAATTGGAGACACGTGGTAGGTGATTAAGCAATTAGGTTTGTTGACTTAATAATAGTTGTCCAAACCCTATCTTTGCATTATAAAGGGTGTCTTTTGGTTGAGGAGCGGCCAAGCTAGAAGCTCGTGGCCTCCATGGTTTCTGTGTTAACCTCCATAGATGTAAGCACCAGTCCTTCATACCCCCATGAGCTTGTGTAGGGTTGATAAAATATTGTTGTTTAGAGGCATGTTGACTGTCAAAGAGGTATTTGAGTGTTGGAGTTGGTTTCGCCGCCATCTTGAGTGACCGTGGGTGGTTTTCTTACTATGCAAAGTGGTCAAGAATTTCTGAAGTGAAGATTTGCATCTACCTTTTACTTGTTTGCTTCCTTCCCGTGGTTTTATCCCTTCCAATTTATGGCTTGGGGTTTTGCTGCATTCCACGCAATCTCATCCCCAGAGCTTTACCTTCTCCAATGTGCCATTGAGCTAGGCTTGGGTGGCTTCCACGACTTCATCACTGTGCAGCTTACAAGGTAAAACACATAAACTGCTTTTAGTTTATTGATTAACAGGGTTGTCCTTATTGTTTTAAGAAAATGAGTAACAAATCTACTTTGTTCTATGTGTAGGTTTCTCCAGACTTGGACTTGAAGTTGGAAGAAAAACTACCCTTATCCTTCAGCAAAAGCGCTCTCTTGATAAGCCCTGGTGACATCTAAGGGTTTTTCCTGTACATATGTATGATGGAAATAAAGGAAGCACCTCCGTGATGGTTGATCGCTCAGCAATGGTTAATAGTTATGCTATCGTTCTTTTATTTTATAAGTTTTTAAAGCCCTAGGGGTTGTTGTAAAGAAAGGTTATGGCTATTGCAGTCGTGACTTCATGGTTTTATTTGAGCCTTCTCAGCCTGAAATGATATAGATGATAATAATTTTTAATATTCGGCTCTAAGTTGTGACTGTACTATCCAACCACTGGGTGGTTTCTTCAATATTTAACTTGGCTTTTACAAAGAAAAGAAAAGGTTGTGATTTTAGAATTTTCAAAACAGTTGAAGGGTTTTTCACAGCTGTAATTTATAGTTGTAAAATTTTGGTTCTATGAATTTTGTTTAGACTTGAAGAAGTAATTTTTGGTCAGGCTTTTAAAGCCTAGACAGAAATATAAAAGGCCATAGGCCATACTATACTGGTTCAGTTTCATTTCATCTTAGTGTTGTTTTTAGCATTATTTCAATTTGGTTTACAATTAGATATAAATGGTTTATGGTAAATATTTATTGTTATTTACTTCTTCGATGCACAGAGTTACTAGATTAATAAGATATTATGTTTCTTGTTAAAAGATTATATTTGAATAATCTATAGTTCTGTAATTATTTTACTAGCAGCAAAATTAATTATTATTGTAGTCAATTCTAGAAAAGTTATGCTAGGTTTTTGTATTATAAAATAAAATGTAAATTTGTACCCTAGAGTGATAATACCCATCTCTTGCAAACCCTAGATATTTCTAAAGGTTTACAACATTAATACCCTTTTGTTTATTGTAAACCTAGTTTAAATGTATGACTGACTAGGTAGTTAAATAACCTAAAATATTATGTGCTAGGTTAAACCCTAAGTAAATATTTTACTGTTCTTATACTTATTTATTTAAATTTATTTATTGAATTTATATTATGTGTTTTACTAGTTTTAATTTTGTAAATATTATACATACTGGTGCTTATTATTTAAATTTATTCTTACCTGTAATTAGATATTTTATATACTTTCAGTAGACAGTACAACAGCTAAACTTCTGTAATTAAATTACATAGAAACCTATAAAAGTAATTATTTACATATGCATTCAAAATGATTGAAATCTACTTATCTAAATTAAGCGTATCTGCTGTACTAGAGTACTGCCTTGTAAAGGCATGGAAAAATACAGTTTGGTAATTTTCCTATCTATCAATTAACTTAGCAATATCTCTATTGTTTTATCATAATATGACTAATTACTAACTTTCACAGTATAACAAATGTTCTTTCTTTATCATTAACAACAATGAAATAAAAATATACTAATCTTGATAAACTCTTAAACTTTTCTGAAACAATAAATAAAATAATAACTAAACCTAAACAAGTAGAACCTGTCAAATAGATGAGGTGACAACTGTTGAAATATTATAACTTCGAAGAATATTCTATATGTATCTTTTGTGGTCCCCGATGGTCCTACCGGGAGAACCACTTGTATTATCTTATACCCCGATGCTTCTAATAGAAAGAACTAATAAGATTCATGAGGTTGTCCCCTCTATTTGTAAAGGTGGTTCATTAGCACCCCAGTGTGGTTACTTGAGCCTACATGTGTAACTCGAGCTTACATGATTAACTCGAGCCTACATGTCGAATGAGTTAATTCAAGTGAACGGATGAATATAAATAGAGGTGTGGTGCTCCTCATTTGAGACACACTCTCACTTGTGTAGTGCATTAGTGGAGAAGAGAAGTAGCTAGAGAAGGAGGAGGATCAGGATTTGATCTCCTTGTTGGTTTTATCTTTTGGGGCATCTATATTGAGGAAGCTTTTGCTGGGTTTTTCCCTTTAGGGTTTTCCCAGGATAAATATTTGTGTTCTCCTTTTGTATGGTTGTGCTTGTCTATCTTTCAGTGATCCTATTTATATGCTTTTGTTATGAAATCGAAATGAAATACTAATGATCTAGCTTAGCATATGAAAATTTGACATGGTATCAGAGCCACCCTGAAAGAAGACATTGTGCAACTAAAGAATATAGGGATTCTTATTTTTTGGGTCTCTATCCATGATCGATCAAAAAAAGAAGGCTAGACTGACTCTCCATTGAAGGGTGCATCTTTCTATCGAAGCGGAATTTGATTCTGAGCATTTTCAGTTTTGGTGCGGAAAATTAGGGCTTTCTACAGAAGAAGAATTTTTGAGTGAGCCTAGCATAGGATTGTTCTCCTCATCAAAATCGAATTTTAGAGACCTGGATCAAGAAATTTGGTTGGGTGAAACTCCAGGAAAGTCAAACCCTAGTTTGATCCCGATCTGGAAAAACCCTAAATACTAAAACTACTAAGTTTTGGTACATTCGCTATATCCTGAGATTGGAGAAGGCTCAAGAGTTTAAAATTTCAAAGGATGAATATAGAATCCTGATTTACACTGTATCCAAAATTAATCCTAAGATTTACTATATTCTGGGAGATATGATCCCTCCAAGTTAGGTTTCCAGTCTCTTCCAGAATTCATCCCTAAACAGGACACCTGGGGAGAATTACTGTACCATGGGATACAGAGGTCCAAATGGAATTCTTGAAGATGTTCTGGAAATAGCACGAACTTTACTTTATGTGGTCCAAATTTCCAAACTTGAATATGAACCAGTGACATGTGGCATGCCGTACAACTTCACTATTCTGAACATTCCTGTAACAGGTCACCTTGGGAAAATGATCATAAATCCAAATTGGTGAAACCAATTCTGATGAAACCTATGGTGTTGGATCAGGGACATGTGAGGTTACCTCAGTACGAAATTTCAAACATAGAGGAGTAGCAATTTCAGATATATCATAGAAACAGTAACTGGAATTTCTGCAAAAGAAATTGGAAAACTAGGGCTTCCTGTTCCGGGAGCTTCCCTACACTGTTTTTAGAAAAGGAGTACATTGGATAGCTCCATTTGAAGAGATATATATTTCTATCCAATAAAATATGAAAGATTCAAAGTTTTGAAAATTATGGTTTCTCTGACAAACCCTAGATCAGCCAGCTCCGGAAGCAGGACGGACACCTCAAATCGGTAAGATCTAATGTTTTGCTATTTGCATTTGAGGTTCTCATTTCAAAGTGATCTATCACATCAGCTTGATGATAAGCTTGGTGAAGTTGAAAACTTCCAAGCATGGAAGTATTTGATCTCTCTGAATAAAATGAATTGGACACCTACATGAGTAGAGAGGTTCTAGTTTTAGAGGGAGATGAGCCTCAAAGCCTTACACAAGAAGAACTTGATCAAGGCCAAGAAGATCATTGTTGATTCAATCACGGATCAAATTGTACCACAAGTTCTTCCTAAAGACACCGAATATGTTTGATTCCTTGATCAAGCTATTTGAAGATAAGAACACAATTCAGAAGATGGATTTGAGAAAACAATTGAAGAATGTGAAGATCCAGAATGCATAACATCTTGAAGCGGTAGAAGAAGAAGCAGAGAATGGCCTCCCATGATCATGGGATTCATTCATGTGAGGAATGTGTGCCAAAAGGAAGTGATTACTTTTAGTTGAATTTGGGAAGAATAAGAAGCTCGTCTCATAAGAAGAGAAGAAGAAAGATGGGAGCAAATTGAAGATCAAGCTCTCACCATTCAAAGAATATCCCTCAAGCGATGAGGAATATGAAGAACTCAATTCTTGACGAACCTCTTATCCATATAATCATTTGGATAAGAAATGATGATTTCATGGATGAAGAAGATGATGAAGCAGAATGATCAAGAAGGAGTCTACCCATGAAACAAACAAAAGATAAGTATTCAATTGTCATTTAATGATATTTTTTTGTTATACATTTGATTATATTCAGTTGATGTGTTGTTTGCATGCATGTGATGGGTAAGTAGATCATGGTTCTATACAAATCTCCATTGTTACTTATCTATAATGAAACCTATTTGCTGACATATTGGATTAGTGCACAATCTCAATGATGTCATGGTAGAGATGGAAGGCATATAGAAAGTTTCTGTGAGATATGGATGAATGTTGTATTGGCTAAATAGTTGCATGATGCATAAGAATTTGTCGTTATGCATATGTAGTTCTAACCATGTAACTGGTGCATTTGAATTGTAGGAAAGGTCCTGTACAACCTCCTAAAATAAAATAAGGATGAGACTTGTTCCGAAGAACAAGTGATGACAATTCAATAAACATGAATCTGAAGCTCCCAGGGTCAGAGACACCATGACGAAAGAAAGAGCTTCAAAGAGCAGTAGATCCACCTTGAAGAATGAAGACCACCATGGGTATGAGAGATAACTCAATATGAAGAAAAAAAAATGCTATGAAAGAAGCTATGATCAAAGAATAACAGTTGATTGTGGGGAATGATGTATATGATATGATTTCGAGACATAAAGGGAAGTACATAGTATCTTCCATATGGATCTGCAAGAACAAGTGTACAAAGCAAGAATCGTGATTTGCCTCAGAAAGAATAGACTATGACATGACATACTCTATTGACCAGTATATATCAAGCATAGAATCACCTATACAGAATGAAGAATGAAGATAATACTCCACTTCAAGGGGAGTGACTGCAGAAGATATCTGAGTTCAACACGGTACGACATGATGGACAGCTTCCTGATGGATCAAGACTTTACCAAGAGTAAAGTGGGCTCCAACCTTCAAAGTTGAATGCAGAAGACTAGGATATGTTGATGATTTGACAAGACGAACTCATGGAAGATGTTATGATGATGTTTGGGATATAGTACTCAAACCAGAAAGCAAGCATGTGGTATCTTACAAATGGATTTGCAAGATAAAATATATTGCTGATAGAAGTAAGGAAAGACTTGTGGCTAGAGGTTTCTATAAGAAAGAGGGAATTAATTTTGAAGAGACACTTACTCCAGGAAGCAAGGTACACTTCCTTCAGAACTATGATGGTAGTTGCTTCCATGATGAAGTAAAGACAATCATTCCTTAATGGTATGATTGGGTAAGGGTTTTACATCGAAAGGATTTGAAGTTGAAGACAGGTGGACTCATATATGTAAGTTGAAGAAGGGCCTCTATGGCATGAAGCAAGCTCCCAGAGCTTGGTATGGCAGTTTCCGATCAATTATGGGTTTTACCAAGAGTAAAGCTGATCCTAACCTTTATCTCAAGGTTGTATAAGATGAACTTCTCATCCTGTTATTATATGTGGATGACTTATTCTTGACAAGGAAGGAGAAATAGATCATGGAAAGCAAGAAGAAACTAGCAGAAGAATTTGAGATGAAAGACCTTGGGTTAATGCACTATTTCCTAGGTTTGGAAATATGACAAAGTTTAGAAGAAATATTTCTCCACCAGGGAAAGTATGCAGTAGAGATATTGAAGAGATTAAATATGTTGGAATGCAAAGCCATGGCCACACCCATGGACTCCAATCTGAAGCTGTTAGATGATGACTCATTAGAGTTAGTAGATGTGACTCATTATAGACAGATCATTGGGTCATTGATGTACTTAACAAATTCCATACCAGACATTTGTTTTGCTGTGAACACCTTAAGTCAATATCTTGTTCAACCAAGATGGGTTCACCTAGTAGCTGCAAAACATGTGATGAGATATCTTAAAGGGACTATAGACCTTGGTCTATACTATGATGGTAGCCATGACTATAGATTGTATGGCTATACAGATGCAGATTGGTTTGGAAGTATCTTAGATAGGAAAAGCACATCAGGTAGATTCTTTTGTTTGGGGTCTGCTATGAGTTCATGGTTTAGCAGGAAACAGTCCAGTGTTTCTCTTAGAACAACAAAAGCAGAATACATAGCAGATTGCTTTGCTAAGTTGTGAAGCCATATGGATTCGGAAGCTGATATCAGGTATCCTTGACCTGAAGATGGATACTACATTGATTCTATGTGATAACGAGAGTTGTGATAACAGAGAACCCTGTGTTCCGTCGTAACACATAGAAATCTGATATTTCTACATACAAGATAAATATGTAGATGATGATGTTTCAGTATTCCCATACTGAAGATATAGATGATGCTTTCAGTATTCACATAATGCAGATACAGATGGTGATAGTTCAGTATTCACATACTGAAGATGTAGATGATGATGGTTTAGATATTGATGTGCTGACGAAGCCTCTGTCCCGAGTAAAGTTTGAACACTTTCGAGACAAGCTTGGTGTGGTTCAGAAAGACCTTCCCTGAAAGGGGGAGTAGTGATGTTGTAGTGGGATTGTATCATCCCTGGACACTTTCCCTAAAGTGATCCAGAGACCTCAGTCTTCAAGAATTAAGAGGGATTATATCATCCTGGGACATATGTCCAGAAGTGATCCGGAGACCTCGGTCTTCGAGAATGAAGTGGGATTGTATCATCCCTGGGCACTTGCCCAAAAGTGACCCAGAGACCTCGGTCTTCGAGAATGAAGAGGGGTTGTATCATCCTGGGACATATGTCCAGAAGTGATTCGGTGACTTCGGTCATCGATAATGTGGTAGGATTGTATCATCCTTAAGAACGGATCCAGTGAACTTCGGTCATCGAGAAGGTGGTAGGATTGTATCATCCTTGGACTTCGGTTCAGAATGGATCTGATGAACTTCGGTCATCGAGAAGGTGGTAGGATTGTATCATCCTTGGACTTTGGTTCAGAACAGATCCGGTGAACTTCGGTCATCGAGAAGGTGGTAGGATTGTATCATCCTTAGACTTTGGTTCAGAATGGATCTGGTGAACTTCGGTCATCGAGAAGGTAGTAGGATTGTATCATCCTTGAACCTCGGTTCAGAATAGATCTGGTGACTTCGGTACTCGAGAACATGTGTTGATCCCATAATTCCAATAGGAAGGATTGTCTGAGTTCCACAACTATGTTGATCCTGTAATTCCGAAAGGAAGGATCGTTAGTAACTCCGTAAAGACATAAATCCCATAATTTCGAAAGGAAGGATCATTGAATTGATCCTGTAATTCCAATAGGAAGGATTGTCTGAGTTCCACAGATGTGTTGATCCCGTAATTCTGAAAGGAAGGATCGTTAGTAACTCCGTAAAGACCTAAATCCTGTAATTCTGAAAGGAAGGATCGTTGGTAGCTCCGTAAAGACTTGATCCCGTAAAATAGGAAGGATTGTCTGAGTTCCACAGATGTGTTGATCCCGTAATTCCAATAGGAAGGATGGTCTGAGTTCCACAAATGTGTTGATCCCGTAATTCAGAAAGGAAGGATCGTTAGCAACTCCGTAAAGACCTAAATCCTGTAATTCCGAAAGGAAGGATCGTTAGTAGATCTGTAAAGACTTGATCCCATAATTTTGAAAGGAAGGATCGTCTAAGCTCCACAAATGTGTTGATCCCATAATTCTGAAAGGAAGGATCATTAGTAACTCTGTAAAGACCTAAATCCTGTAATTCCGACAGGAAGGATCGTTTGAGTACCATAGACATGTTGATCCCATAATTCCGAAAGGAAGGATCATGTTGATGTTTTGATGATGATGATGTTGATGTTTTGATGATGATGATGTTGATGTTTTGATGATAATGATTTTATGATGATGATGATGTACTGATCGAAAGATCAGAGTGTGATGATGATGATATTTTGATGTTTTGATGATGTTGAATGTTTTGATCATAATGATGTTTTGATGATGCTGATGTTTTCATGATGATGATGTTTTTATGATGATGATGATGTACTAATCAAAATATCAGAGTATGATGATGATGTACTAATCGAACGATCAAGAGTATGATGATGATGATGTTTTTATGATGATGATGATGTACTAATCAAAATATCAGAGTATGATGATGATGTACTAATCGAACGATCAAGAGTATGATGATGATGATGTACTGATTGAAATATTAGAGTGTGACGATGATGATGATGACATACTGATCAAAATATCAAAATATGATGATGATGATTCTGTTTGAGAGTTGAAGTATGATGATGGTGCTGATCACGATGTTACTAATCAGAATGTGATGATGTTGCTGATCGAAAGGTCAAAATGCTAAAGATGTCTTTGCTGATCGAAAGCTCAAAGTGCTGAAGATATTGTTGATCAAAATGCTGAAGATATTGGTGATGATCGAAAGGTCAAAGTGCTGAAGATGTTGCTTCTGATCGAAAGGTCAAAGTGTTGAAGATGTTGCTGAAAATGTTGTTGATCGAAAGGTCAAAGTGCCGAAGATGTTGCTGATCGAAAGGTCAAAGTGCTGAAGATGTTGCTGCTAATCGAAAGGTCTAAGTGCTGAAGATGTTGCTGATCGAAAGATCAAAGTGTTGAAGATGTTTCTGATCAAAAGGTCAAAATATACTGATGTTGATTAAAGATTTGTTGTCGTCAAATATTGAAGACAAAGACTATATGATGTTGAAAAGCTTCCAATGATTTATAGATGTGTTACCCTGATGATGTGGATGATGTTGTTGTAGAATACCCTTATCATTAAGGGGGAGTGTTGAAATATTGTAACTTCGAAGAATATTCTATATGTATCTTTTGTGGTCCCCGATGGTCCTACCGGGAGAACCACTTGTATTATCTTATACCTCGATGCTTCTAATCGGAAGAACTAATAAGAGTCATGAGGTTGTCCCCTCTATTTGTAAAGGTGGGTCATTAGCACCCCAATGTGGTTACTTGAGCCTACATGTGTAACTTGAGCCTACATGATTAACTCGAGCCTACATGTCGAATGAGTTAATTCAAGTGAACGAATGAATATAAATAGAGGTGTGGTGCTCCTCATTTGAGACACACTCTCACTTGTGTAGCGCATTAGTGGAGAAGAGAAGTAGCTGGAGAAGGAGGAGGATCAGGCTTTGATCTCCTTGTTGGTTTTATCTTTGATCTTTTGGGGCATCTATATTGAGGAAGCTTTTTCTAGGTTTTTCCCTTTAGGGTTTTCCCAGGATAAATCTTTGTGTTCTCCTTTTGTATGGTTGTGCTTGTCTATCTTTTAGTGATCCTGTTTATATGCTTTTGTTATGAAATCAAAATTAAATACTAACGATCTAGCTTAGCATATGAAAATTTAACAACAACAGCTTAAGGAGGTTGTTCCTCCCAACCAACTCCTGGAGAAAAGCTAGTATGCAATTTCTCAGGACCCCTGAGCCTATCTCTTGATCCTCCTAGTAGAGTACTGGGTGAGAAATGTAGTCTTGAGATCGTCTGCAACTCCACTGAGTGTTCAGCAGTAACTCAGTCCTACTTACAACAATAAGAACTTCAGCTTATAATAGCTTCACAAGTTCAGTCTTCAAGACTTATCCCCTCAAACTTACTTCAGCTAGTCCCCTCCATCGAATTCACATGTGTACCTCATTCTCTCATAATGATCACAAATCCAGAATGAGCAACCTCAGCTATCTTCAACGGGAAGTTTTATATAAATGCCTAGGTATTCTGTGTCAGTTTTTACTTAATGAGCCACCTGCTCCTATTCCACTTTCTTGGGGAATCATGACCACAAACATAGGGAAGTTTCCACGTGCAACAACTAGAAGTAGTTTGAGGATGCTGCCACTTGTCAATATACTCTCAATCTATTCTCCTCCACCAAGTGACCAGTAAACACTCATTTAATAGCTTCCCTAAGCTATTGTCTCATCTTTCATTTATTTATTAATAAAATATTCTGCAATACATTAAATTATCCTTGAACCCACTTGGTCATTAATTACAAAATTTAACATAAAATATAACATAATGTTCCTCAATAACATAAAATTGTTTTGCAAATTAGGGAATGTGACATTAGGTGTTTTTTCAGTGACTTTCATGAAGTGTCATCATAAAAGTGTCGACATGCAACGAAATCAAGGGAAAGTGGGCACAGACAGAGATTTGTCATTTTGGGCTATAACATATGCCCCTTAATGTATGGGGTTAGAGGGAAAGACGATAGCTGAAATACATTATAAAAGGAAACAATTGAGTCATGGAGAGAGTAGAGAATCCAATATCGAAAGGATCGAACAGAGGTTCCTTAAAGAGCGATAAATGTCAGACAAAATTGATCTCTAGGACATACAGGTCCATATACAAATCATCGCCATAAATATACACACGGATCCAACATATGTATAACTGATGTAACTATCATGGCCACAAATGAACAAGATGGGTCCATGCTCAATAACTGATCATAGCCACAAGAATACAAGGTGGATCTATGTCTCAACAAATGTCATATGAAGTGTGACAAGGTATTGCGCAACTTGGGCAATAGAAAAAGATGACGATGCTACTATTGGCCCAAGGTATTCAATCCAAACCACCCAAAGGTACGAATACTAACCATGCGAATAAACGAACTGAAGTTGAACATGGTGTAACTAGGAATATTTCACCTTCTGCGGATAGAAGCTGTTCCTCTGGTCTGAATGGTTCATATCTAGAACAAATGAGTGAATGACAAAGGATGAAGACCTTCCCTGGATGTTGTAGACACCTAGAATGCTACTTCGATAGTGATCCTATGTACCTACAAATAGATCAAACATGCAAACACATCAAAGCTACCAGAAAAAAATCTACTTATCCATCTTAGTGACAAAGGAATATAACAACATGTACATGTGAAATCAAAACAACAGTAATGTGGGACAGAAATCAGCTCTGCATTAAAGATGTATGGAGAAGCTTACAACCAATTCCTTAGTGTCAACAAGCATCTCCATGAGACAAACACTTCATCCCCATAAGCTCCAACTTTTCTCTCTATGCTCTCTAATGGCTTGGGCTAAGTGGTCAATCTAATAGCATAACAATACCACTATAATTCTCCTCCTCAACGATGGACATGAGCTTGTATTTATAAGGCTCAATGGATAAGAATAGTTGAGATATTTGTGGATGAGGTGGCTCTAAGATCCTATGATGGGGGATATCGAGTCCAACTAACCCACAATGATAGGGATAAGGGAGGACACGAGGCTCATGATATAGAATCCTCGAGAAACTTCTCTTTTTACCATTTTACCCAGGGTACTGCTTTTCTTTTCTTATGATAGAGTGGTTTAGATGAGAAATGCTTATGGACCAAAGACCACAGGCGGTGGAACCGCTTATGGAAAATGGGATACATGCGGTGCAAGAAAGGCACCGCTCATGGGCCACAATGAAAGCACAGTGCTGAGTTTTTCCATGTAGAATCGAAAAACAAAGTAGGTTTCCACTCTAAGTGCTGGGATTAAGGGAAAACATGGGATTTAAGGGTCTTATCACATGATGGTGACAAGATTTGGGTATAACATAATGTCCCCCAAAGCATGACACTTAGAGGGATACGATAAATGAGATATTTGAGAGAACAAGTTGTCACTTCGAGGTGAAAATGTCAGCTCGATCGGAGCATGTCGTCAAGTAGGCATCTGCAGTACATCAATATTTTTAACTCATAGACACATGTAACCAAATCATGGCTATGGACCAATACAAGGAAGATCCACGGGAGGAATAACCAAGCATGGCTACTAGAATATAATGTAGATCCATATGATAGAGGACTCAAACTTGGACATATCTACTAGACATATCTACGCAAATTTGAGCATAGCCATGACCATACAAATGTGTATCCATGCTAGATATACAAAACTCCATTGCAACCTAGGGAAAGCAATGAGTGCTAAGCAAATACCCAAGGTCTTCATCTCGTCTTCCACAAAGTATGATTATATCCATGTGATTACAATGATCTGAAGTCGAACATGGTAGAAACCACTTGATTACCGGCTAATGATGTGAACCGTTAACAAGCACGAGGGAGCTCACCATTTATGTCAATGATTCCCAAGGTACCCTAGTACAATCTACTGAGTGCAAATAGATGTCCTGATTTTGAAAACCCAATCGATTCTATCAATCAAAGGTCAATGATGTGAACCTATGTTGAGAGCGAGAGAATCTGTCATAAGGGCATACAAATCTCAAGGTACTAAGTTTTGTTTCTAAGACTATTTCCCAGATGATGAGCTGATGTTGATGGGAATAGTCTCCTCAAAGGAGGGCCATGATGAGTCCCACATCAACGACAAAAAACTCAGAACATAGTTCTGGAATGATGTGAATGTAGTAACCATAGGACTGACTCAAAAGTATTGACATAGAAATTGTTTTGACTGCAGAGGTAAAAAATTCGTCAACTTCCCTTTGAACATTGGATGGCATGACAAAAGGCTTGGCAGCATGACTAAACGAGACAAACACACAATGCGACAGTGAACAATGCATTCTTTTGAAAGACTCAAAGGAGTGGCATGACTCATGAAATTGGATCATCACGGAGATTAGCTGAATACCCAATTGACTGAAATGATATGCATACAAGTGCCATGTTCAAAGGTAACGAAAAACTACTGC
Source organism: Pseudotsuga menziesii (assembly GCA_001517045.1). NCBI lineage: Eukaryota > Viridiplantae > Streptophyta > Pinopsida > Pinales > Pinaceae > Pseudotsuga > Pseudotsuga menziesii. The sequence continues at coordinate 477,861 of LPNX010577286.1, read as the reverse complement.
CATTTATTTGCAAAATGATTCCCTTCCCATTTCCCCCATCATGGTTGATGAGTGCCTCTTTTCGGTTTTAAGAGTTCAAAGAGGGTAACAAACACTTGGTATAGCTCATCCGAAGACAAGTCCAAACTCATATGTTTTACGAACCTAAGAGAGGAGGGGTTTGTTCCCAAAAAATGGGTCTCTCAATGTTTAATTTAACGAGTCCAATGAAAGAAAACTCGGTATCGTTCATGTTTAGAGAGTCTAAACGACCACAGAAGAAGACTCCAAAGGGTCCTTTTTCATATGATTTAGTCCCTAAGGCCCGAAAAAGTATAAAATCATACCTTAGAGAACTCTTCCAGTCATGATTGGCTGGAGTGTTCCTTTTTCGTAAATAGTCTATCTGAACCGAAAAAGAGATAACCTACTGTCGGAGAGACGACTCTTCAAATTCTTTAATGAGCATGAAGAAGACAAGATCACTCGACTATCTTTTCACATTTTAAGAGTCCAAAAAGAGCTTACAGAAGACTCTATTAACCTTTTTCATGTTTGAATCCAGAGCATGAAAAAGTAGTAAACTAAGCTCAAACCACTTTTCATGTTTTAACTAGAGCGTGAAAAATGAAAAGTAAGCTCAAACCACTTTTCATGTTTTAACCAGAGCATGAAAAATGAAAAGTAATCTCTACACCATCTTATTGTTTTTAACGAGCTCGAAGATCGGTTGAAAGAATGCTCGAAGATTGGTTTCATTTTTACGCAAGCTCGAAACCAATGGGTAAACTATGCTTGAAAAATCCCATTGACATGATATACATAGGTTGGAATCTTTCCCCCAACATGATTTCCAACGAAGCTTACCCCTAACATGATTTCTAGGGGCTCGACATGCCCCCCAAGCTTCATTTCGTCTGACGATTCTTCTTCAATACCCAACCTAAAATCCTGGTTACTAATGTGAAAAATGTTTGCCAGAGGGTAGGAAGAACGAGAATCAGGCAGGTGAAAAGAAGGTTTAAGTTCTAACACTAAAGTGAAGACTTGACTCAAGGGAAGGGGATCTGTTTCATTTTTACACAAGATTGAAACAGAAGGTAACTATGCTTGGAACATGGTTTCATTTTTATGCAAGCTTGAAACCAAAAGGTAAACTATGCTTAAGGAAACCTACTTCATCTTTTAATGAGCTTGAAATAGAAAATGAACTATGCTCAAGAATGGTTTCATTTTTATGCAATCTTGAAACCAAAAGGTAAACTATGCTTGAGGAGATCCATTTCATTTTTTAACGAGCTTGAAATAGAATGGGAACTTTGCTCAAAGGCATCTGTTTCATTTTTTAATGAGATTGACACAGAATGGGAACTATGCTCGCAAGATTCTATTTCATTTTTTAACGAGCTTGACACAGAATGGGAACTATGCTCGCAGGCATCTGTTTCATTTTTTAACGAGCTTGACATAGAATGGGAACTTTTCTCACAGGCATCTGTTTCATTTTTTAATGAGCTTGAAATAGAATGGGAACCATGATCATAGGCATCTGTTTCATTTTTTAACGAGCTTGACACAGAATGGGAACTTTGCTCAAAGGCATCTGTTTCATTTTTTAATGAGCTTGACACAGAATGGGAACCTTTCTCACCGCATGATTTCATTTTTATGCAAGCTTAAAACCAAAAGGGTAAACTATGCTTAAGGAGTGGTGTTATTGTTTAACAAGCTTGAAACCAAAAGTAAACTATTCTCTCAAACCTGCTCCTACTGAACATGATATCCAGAGGTTGGTAGGTTTCCCCCATTACATAAAAGCTAGCGTCTTAGGTCCATTATGATGTCCATAGACTAGAGCCATGCCCCCCATTTTACCTATATGATGGGAATAAGCTAACTAGAAGAAGGGGAAGGAACCAAAATAACATGCGGCACAATTAGGGCAGTCTGATTACTAGGAGTGATGAGATGGTCAAGTGTAACAAAAGAAAGTTGATCAATGGTCACAATATTCCCATCATGGGGAAAATGCATAACTCTAAAGAGTGTGGACACTACAGCCTTCATGGCGTAAACATAATCACGTCCAAGGAGCAGATTGAAATCTAAAGGATCTTGGACCACCATAACATCAATACAGACAGTTTTCCCTCCTAATGTAATAGGAAAATAAGGAAGGGTCCCTAAAGGTGTAGTAGGTCTTCGATTAAAAGCCAGTATCTAATCGATGGATGGCACAATATGAGGAGAAACTAAAGCTTGCCAAGCATTTGAGGATAGAATACTAACAGAATCCCCTTTGTCAACAATAGTGCGAAGTATTCTCCTAGCAGTAACATTCACAACTATCTAGAAAGGAACACTCGAATGAAGATGAGACTCTGTTAGGTTACTCCAGGCAAAGGAAATAACCTTAGTACTTGGAGAGGGTTTTGTCGAAAGAGACAAAATTTCCTCTTGTCGAGAACAATAATAATGAAGCATAAAAACTTAAGCAGGATTCAGTTCATTCTCTACTGGAAGAGAAGAACAAGATGAAGATTTGGTCAAAGAGACTACTTCAGTCTTAACACTCTCTGATGAAAGAGCGGGATCGGGTGGAAATGACATCGACTCAACCAATTCAACTTCACTCTTCAATGGAAGAGTGGGATCAACCATAGATGAATCCGAATTGACCACTTGGACTATACTCTTCAACAGAAGAGTAGGATCGACCGAGGTTAGAACTGGATTAACCACTTCATCAACCAATGGCATGTCAAGTGACAACTTATGATAACCTATTGGAAGCCGTTGGAGAGGAACAGTAAAATCTTTCAACAACTTAGAAGCTTCATCCATGAGAGGAAAAAGGTAAGTAAAGTGCATGCCCTTACAAAGTAAGCAAGGATTTCTGACTTTACCCTTTCGACTCTTGACCATTGGGTAATTGGTTGAAGGAGTATCGTCAACATGATGATCAGAGGTTGATGACACAGATGGTTTGGACCTTTTAGACCACTCTTCTTGTACACAAGAGAGACCAGGACACTCCTTAAGAAGGTGGTCCCACTTGCAAATATTACAAGGGAACTTGGGGTTTTCGAGTGTTCTCTTAGAATGAGCACCATCAAGAGCAGATGGTTACTATTTTTCTCTTTCTTATCCTTCTTCTTTTTACCCTTCCCTTTCTTCTTCTTATGACCATGACTACTAACCATAGAGCTTTGTTCAAGCAAAGAAGAAGAAAGAGATGAAGCCACAACCGACGAAGAAGGAGAGGGATTAGGTTGAGGTTGATCCTCTCTCGGAGGAGAGGTGACATTTGAGAAATTAGGTGTAATAGGAATTATCAGATTAAATAGCCAGACCGGTAATCCTATAGTTAATCCAAGAAGATTTAGAATGGCAATGAAGGGAGGACCAATACCTTCACTTGGAGGGAATACAAAAGGTACACCTTGGAAAGGGATCTCTTGATTGGTAGTCCCAGATGGGGATGCCATCTCCAAACTCTCTAGAAACCCCCTAACTACCACGCACAAGAAAGCACTACTCAAACTAAAAGCAACAAGAAAACATGTGAAAGGAGTGGATAAGAGTCAGGAATCTCACAGGACAGGTCAAAAGGATAACTTAGATGATTTGAGGATTCCTAAAAGGGTCTCTCAATATACACAAGGTACGCGGGAGCTCAAATAGGTAGTAGTGCTATCTAATGCACAACCGTTCACAAGGGGCCTTCCGATATACAATCGAGTACGTGAAGTACTTTTCTATATACCTCAAGGGTACGTGAAAGGCCGTTCGATATACCGATGGTACGTGGAAGAACCACGTGAGTCCCGGGTTGTAGTGCGGACAAGTAACGACAACTCCTATGCTCAACGACACCCAAACACGTCTCTAACTTATCACTCAAATTGCTAAAATTTTTAACTTAGTACTACCGTTAATTTTATCTAGTGCATTTAGGTGGAACTATGGAGTGAAAACTTGAATTTAAAGAATATGCACACTGATCTATATGATAATGCAATTTTTCCTCTTCAGTGAAATTCTACCTGAGAGGGAGAGAGATTTACTTTTCTTCCAAAAAATGCACACCCAAATGCAAATGCAATTCTATCTTTTCAAACGAAAAAGGAAATATCAATGCACCCCAACAATCATCAAGGAAAAATAAAAAAGATATCTAGAGAACATCAAACATAAATAAACCAAAAAATGTTTCCTATATTTTCATGCTTGAAAAAGATGCATAACTTACTTAATGGAAAGATGATTTCACTAACGTTTCCAAACAAAACTAACTCTAATGCACACAAATTTGAAAACATATATTTCTTCTTAATGAAAGTAAGATCTATAATTTCAAACAATCATGCACAAAGCAAGAAGAAAATCGTCCAACAACTCTTGCGAATAAAGCAAAGGAGAGAGAAAACTAAAACTTCTCTTTGAAACAGACAAGGAAACGAAGAACCAATCTTTCCTACCAAGCACTGAAAAAATCAGCATGCAAAAGGAAATAAGAATCACCCCAAGTAAATAAAGACTCGAAACAACATGGATCACTCATGCATTCTAGATCCAAAACAAACCAAAGCATACACAAGAAAATGAAATGTATATTTCCCAATTTTAACGACTAATATCTACAAAGAGAGCAAGATGTTTCAAGAAAAGAAAAGAATGTAAAATCTAATGCAAGAAACACAAACTCTCTTTGAATGCAAAGGGAATATAATAATCAAAGCGATTGCAGAATACACTTCATTTTCATCAAAAAGTAAGTAAAAAACACACAAAATTCAAAATAAAATTTTGGAACAGGGCCTACCTGGCACCGTGCTGGAGGGGTCTTGACAGAGCGGTTCTGGACGAGCATTGCTTTTGGATAATGGGACTTAGGCGGTGGCACCACTTATGGCTAACATAGTTCAGGTGGTGGCACCACTTGTTGCCAATAGCATATGTGCGATTCCCTGAATAGATCCAAAACACAAGGAGAATGAACAATCAAGTTAGAAATTGATCAGATCAAGGAAAAAATTGATGAATTGACAATAAAAAAGAACATATAAAGTCGAAATAGTTCAGATATGAACAAATCTGAAAGTTTCAAACCAAAATTCACTAAGTCAGATGGCCGATCTGACTGAAGAGAGTTGGAGATGGAGCCTAGATTCGGACAAGATTTCAAGAACTAAGGAAGATCAGATCAACTGATATACATACTGTTCCCCAGCGGAGTCGCCAGATTTGTAACCAAGAATATTTCACCTTCTATGGACAGAAGCTTTTCCTCTAGTTTGAATGGTTCAAATCCAAAACAAATGAGTGAATGACAAAGGATGAAGACCTTCCCTGGATGTCGTAGACACCTGGAATGCTGCTTCGATAGTGAACCTGTGTACCTGCAAATAGATCAAACATGCAAACACATCAAAGCTACCATAAAATCATCTACTTATCCATTTTAGTGACTAAGGAATCTAACAACATGTACATGTGAAATCAAAACAACAGTAATGTGGGACGGAAATCAACTTTGCATTAAAGATGTATGGAGAAGCTTACAACCAATGCCTTAGTGTCAACAAGCATCTCCATGAGACAAACACTTCATCCCCATAAGCTCCAACTTTTCTCTCTATACTCTCCAATGGCTAGGGATAAGTGGTCAATCCAACAGCATAACAATACCTCTATAGTTCTCCCCCTCAACTATGGACATGACCTCTTATTTATAAGGCTCAATGGATAAGAATAGTTTAGAGATTTATGGATGAGGTGGCTCTAAGATCCTATGATGGGGGATATCGATCCCAACTGACCCACAATGATAGGGATAAGGGAGGACACTAGGATCATGATCTAGAAGCCTCGAGAAACTTCTCTTTTTCCCATTTTACCCAGGGTAACGCTTTTCTTCTCTTATGACAGAGCAGTTTAGATGAGAAATGCTTATGGACCAAAGACCACAGGTGGTGGCACCACTTATGGAACACAGGATAGAGGTGGTGTGATCAAGGTACTGCTCATGGGCCACAAGGAAAGCGCGATGCTGAGTTTTTTCATGTAGAATCGACAAACAGAGTAGGTTTCCACTCTAAGTGCTGGGATTAAGGGAAAACATGGGAGTTAAGGGTCTTATCACATGGTGGTGATAGGATTTGGGTATAACACATGGAGGAAAGTGTTTGATTACTAATCATTTATGAGTACAAATAACAAATGTGAGGGAAGCCACCATTAATTAAAATGGTCCCCAAGGTACCTAGTACATTCTAACAAGTGTGAATACAAGGTCCTTAATTCGAATACCTGAAGGATCTATCGAGTAGGAGACATTAAGGTATTCCCACTACCCAATAGTGAGGGAAATTGCTACGGATGACTGGTCACTGCAATCCCCAAGGTACCATCATAAAATCTAAATCTCATACCCATAGAAAGAGGTGTTGGAGAGGATAGGAAGAGATCCATTGGAAGGAAGGCATTAAGGAATCCTTCATCATCCAACATGAGGTAATTTAGAGACTAATTGGAACTAGAAATGGAACAAAGTTTTGGATCAAGGACCTACGAAGACTTAATGTAATGATCGACAATAAAGGTCAAGGCAACTGTAGAATGGTCAACAAAGGTTTAACCTTGAATAGTGAGCACGGCATAAAAGTGACTTAGGAACTTTTTGACACAAAGAGACCAATGATACAATTCTTCAATGTAGGAGACATTGTCAAATTCCCCATATAATTGGAAAAGAGACCAACTGGAGGAGCAAAAAATCTAAATCAAGATAAGGTCAAAAAATGAAACCCAACTATTGATAGACTCAAAACTGGTGCTTTGTTCAAGGATACAAGACTTGGTGCCATGATGTAAAAAAAACATGTGAATGAACTTCCCTTCCCTCTTTCTTGTAAAGGTTTAACAATTCCAAGAAAGAAAACTCGAGACCTTCATCACTTTTGACAAGATCGAAGAAGAAACATAAGAATGCTTGATAAAGCACTGATTCATGGATTTTATGAGCCCAAATTAGTGGACGCTTGGCGATGTTTTCATAGTTTTGAGAGTTTGGAAACTCCAAAGAAGACTCTAGGGGGGTGCTTTTTCATAAATTTAGTCTCCTAAGTTCGAAAAAGTGTAAAAAAATATAGAGGAGAACTCTCTTATCCTAGGCGAACTAAGGTATGCATTTTTCGTAGTTAGTCAGTAAGTTCCGAAAAAGGGGTAAATTATCACCATACCGAGTCTCCTTCATAAGCAAGGAGAATGCTCTAGTTTTAACGAGTGTGAACGAAAGCAAGATCACTCGAAAAGTTCCATTTATTTATGAGAATGGTACAGACAACAACAAACTCGATGCTTGTTCTTAGGGTTTAGAGATCATGAAAAAGACATAAAGTACGCTTAAAATATTTTTCATGTTTAGGTCCAGAGCACGAAAAAGAGAAAACTAAGTTTGAAAAGGTTCCTTTTCTGTAAGTTTAGTCCTCCAGGTCCGAAAAAGAGATAAACCTATGCCTGAAGATACTCTTCTCAATTATGAAGAAAAGAGAGTGTTACTTTCTCGTAAATAATCTACATGGTCCAACAAAGAGATAACTTACCACCAATGTGGATGATCGTTCAATTCACCTTAACGAGTCTGAATGAACACGTTTACTCACTAATCTAGTTAATTTTAAGGAGTCAAACCAGGGCTTAAAGATAACTCCATATTTTTTCGTTAAGTTTTAACAAGTCCGAAAAAGTCAACTCGCAGCCTCCTTACTATTTTTAACGAGCTCGAAGGTGAGCAGAAAGAATGCTCTAAATGTGAGGAGACGAGTTTCAGAGGCAAGAAAAACTAGTTCCAAGCACGAGGAATAGACCTAAGCATAATTCAAGGAACATGAGAAAGATAAAGACACTCGGGGAATGTCTCCTCAAAGAAAAATGTGTCAAGATGCAAAGGAAAAATGGTACAAGGCTAAGCGATGACGGGAGGAAATATGAGGGCTTATACAACGAACTAAAAGCATGGAAGTCGACATCAGGCTCATAAGCGTGAGAAGGGTACATGAAAATGAAATTACATCTTAAAAAAAAAGACAGGGCCAGTAAACAGTTGTGAATCCAACTAAAAATCTTGTCTCCAAGAAACAACAACATCAGGATCATATTCAGAAGAAAATATCTGATGCAAGTCACTTTGGAAGAAACACATGCAACTTTGCTATCTTCTATAAAAGGGAAATTCAATGAATAATTGACGAAATAAAATTCTATAATGCCAAGGATCGAGGGTTTATAATAATTAATATTGACCCCAGAAGAAAAGAAAATGATAGGGGATCAGATAGAGTCTACAGGAATAAACTCAGTATAACAGGAGTTGAGAAATCTATAAGAAAAATTAAACTCATCAGGATCACTGACTTGTTGTTCAAAGGGAGAGTCTGAAGACTCAACAATACCAACATAAGAAGATTGATCAATGGAAAGATCAGGCTTATTAAGAAAATCAGGGTTAGACTTAGTCACAATTGAACGAACATCCAAAAGAAGGTCATATTGTATCAAAGAATCTAGGAATAATTCATCCAAAGGAGGTAGACCATCCCAGATAGGACACATATATGAACTTTTAAATGGATCAACAGAGTGGAGAGCATGCTCCATAGTCTGTATAGGGTGTAACGCTTGGTCAATGGTCAGAACTGAGTCCCGAGAAGGTAAACATGAACACATAGACTTTTTCTTAGTAGCAACTGAAAACAAGGGATATGAAGTCACATAGCTCACCCATGATGGGGAAGTGTCTATAGAGACACTGGGAATAAAAAAAGGAAAGACCCGGTCTCTAGTTGGGTCAAGAGTTGGATCAAGAAAATACAACTGATCAATAGTGACAATTTCTTTGCCATGATTAAAGTACATCACACGAAAGAACGCTAACACCACAACCTGCATGAAATAAACATAATCACACCCGAGGAGCATATTAAAGTCCAAGGGTTCTTCTATAACCATGAAATCAACTAATATGGTCTTCCCACCAAAATTAACAGGTGTTTGAGCAAGAATTCCCAAGGCTATACTAGTTCTTCTATCAAAATCCAGTAACTTCCTAACAGTCGACACAAGGCTAGGAGATCCCATGCCTCAGCAAGCACGAGCAGACAAAATACTAACTGAGGCTCCTTCATCAACAATATGATGAGCAATAGTGTATTGTCCAACTTGGACCTTTATCTAGAAAGGTGCATCAAAAGAAAGGCCCGGCTCAACTAGGCTATCCCAATCACAGGAAGCAATCCGAGGGCTTGGTGGGGGTTCATTTGAAGCGATTTTGGTTCCCCCTTGTTCAGTAAGTTATGAACTGGCCATGAAGAAAATGTGACTAGCAAACATTTCACTCTCCAAAAGAAGAGTGGGATTGATCTGCAATGGAATCGATTCAACTACTTCAAGAAAGTCACTCTCCGAAGGGAGAGTGGGATTGACCAAATATGGCATTGGGTCAATCACATGGTAAAGGTCACTCTCTGAAGGAAGAGTGGGATCGACTAGAGACGAGATTGGTTCAACCACTCGATCAACCAAAGGTTTAGTAAGTTATTGAGAAACATTAGGTTTTTCAGGAACAAGATATTCTTGAGTCTCGAACCACACTCTTCACACCTGTACAATAGCAGGGCACATGTGAGTAACACATAGCTTACAACGAAACTTAAGTTTTCCTTTTGAACAACCATTTTTCTCAATGGTGTCAACATGACTAGAAGTGGCTAACAAATTACCCCCAAAATGACCACAAAAGGCTGGGTGACTGGATCCAACCTGACTAAGAGAGGCTGGTTGTTGAGAGAATTCAGGGTGTTCAAAAATGAGATGAACTTGGAACCAAACTCTTCGTACCTCTGCGATGATGGGGAATTGATAATTAAGGTGGTATCCCTCACAAATATTACAAGGAAACTTGGGATTTTGTTTTCAATGATTAGTCTTTTCAACAATGTCAACATGACTCATAGTGGTTGACTAATTTCCCTCGGCATGGACTACATAGCCTGAGAGTTTTCCCCCAACATGACCTACAGAGGCTCATATTTTTCCCCCAACATGACCTACCGAGGCTGTGAGATTGGGTCCAGCATGGCCTGCATAGGTTGGATAGGGAGTTTAAACTTGACCTATGGAGGTTAAATGGGTGCCCTCAGCATGAACTACAGAGGCTGAGTGACTGGATCCAATATGATCTGCAGAGGTTGGAAAGGTTCCTCCAGCATGATCAGCAGAGGGTGGATGGTGAACATCAAATTGACTTGTAGAGCTTGGGTGCTTAGATCCAACATGTGCTACAGACATTGGATAGGTGCCCCCAGCATGAACTGCATAGGCTGTGTGGTGAGTTTCAACTTGACCTACAAAGGTTGAATGGGTTCCCCCTTTCTTTCGAGTCTTTTTACTATTCTTCCTTCTTTTACTCCTTTTAGACTGATGGTTACTACTATTCAAACTTTCACTGTATGAGGTAGAAGGAGGAGGAGAAGCTACTATAAGTGAAGCAGAAGCAATGTTTTGATTCCCTTGATATAATGAGCTTACTTGAGAAGCATCAAGAGCATTTAGAACAATTGGAGTGGAAAACAACCACACTGATATCCCTAGGGTGAAATCAGGTAGATTCAATGTGGCCATCAAAGGAATACCAACATTCCCTGTGAGAGGAATAGTACAAGGATTTCCTAGCAAGGGGGCCTCCTGTTTGGTGTCCATAAGGGTGTTATCCATAGTTTCAAACAAGCAGACAAAGTCTAATATTAACAGGAAACCAACAGTACAAAGAACACACCACTAGAAAAAAGACCTAAGTATCAAGCCAGGAAAACAAAGATGCCTTCCAAAGGAAAGTATGGGATGATGAGGGCCCATAACTAACCAGTGAAGGAAGGATAGTATTTAATTGGTGTCTCATGAAGAGTTATCTAGGTGCAAGTGCTGGAATCATCCAACTGCACTCCCAAATTGTCAACCGAAGTTACCATCCAAGTCTTCCCTAGGAGCATTGGAAATAGCCTTCCAATGCCACTTGTGTAATATCCTAGCAAACAAGATACTAAGGCTACCAAAATCAAGAAAGAAATTCCAGCGGAATAGTCGTCAATCCAACCAATGCACATGGGAAGGCTAACTAATCCCAAAACAAAAGTAGTACCAAGTACCACACGGGGCCAGGAGGAGGTATTAGATGAGTCCCCAAATGTTCAACAACTCTGGTGTATGCTCTACTGAGAAGAGGAGGGGTACCTCCAACAGCTCAGTATCGCATGACCTCGTTCTTGACTCCTGTGTGAGAGGAGATTTCTGGTGTCTTTCTCAATGAAGTTGGATTTCCTAAAAGATAGGCCAATATGTTTGAGTTTGAATTTTTGGGCCGTTAAGATATCCCTAACCCAAAACACTATCCAATACTAGTGTTTCTCGTCCCTAGAAACAAACAATTACTAATATATTTTATATATTAAACATTTATTTTAAAGGGTTGTTGATTACTCAAAGGGGGTGGCGAAGGTGAAACCATGGTTTTTTTACTCAAATTTGAAACAAGATGACTAAGCAAAGAGAAATGAAATTCAAAAAGAAAAAACTATTCTCTTTCTTTTTCAAATAGAAACTTGAAAGCCACGAAAGAACAACTTCTTTTTTATTTTTTCAAGAATAATGATATGCAGTGCATTAAAGACAAACCCTAATATACATGCATATTAAACAAATATATATGTTTTTTTTCTTTTTATTTTATAAATGAAAAAAGAAAAAACATCTTATCAACTAATGCAAGCAAGTAATGTAAGCAAAGAAAATAGATAACTACTCTACACCCCATTAACAAACCCTAGGTTGCCCTAAGGATGGATATAACCTCTCTTGGAAAGAAGGCTTGCAAAGGTAAACACACCAAAAAATTTGGCATGAAGAGACTAAGAAATAAGGATGACATAAAAAAAGGTCAATAAGCCCAAAGAACCAATGTAGTCCTGCAAACAGAGGTTGCTCAACACCTTGTCCACTAAGGTCAAGCCAAAGAAGGAGGTGGGGGGAGGGGGAAGCAACAAAAGAAGACAAATGAATTGAAAAAGGATTACAAGATAGATAAGGAGCACCTAATAGAGATGAAACAACCTCTCTGGATTCATGCACATGTAGAGGAACCTTGAAGACCCCACATACAAGCCTCAAATCACCAAAAGAACCCTAAAATTGATGGAAAAACACACTTTCAGGTGCATTCACAAGTTCCCTTAAGGAAGGTCGTGAATGACACGTTGGTTGCAAGTAGTTCTGGTCATAAATACGTCACAGAGTCGCGACTGTTTAGTCTACAACCTACAAATGGGTGGCAGAAAGCACAAAAAGAGTAAAAACCTGACCTAGGAAGGAAAGAGAGGTGTTCAATCAGACCTAAAGGCTACTCCTAACTTGCAAGAAGGACATGAAACCTTACAAAAGAATGGAAGAAAGACAGAGAAACCCAAAATAGACAAGGCTTTCCCTAGTGGAGTTGCTAGTTCTTTTGTAGAGGAAAGTGTTCCCATGGCTAGGGTTTAAGAGGCCATCAACATACTGGGGTTCAAAGAAAGATGCATATAGTTCTGTAAGTATATATAAACAAGTTTAAGAGATTAGAATGGTTCATACCTTGAAAAATGAAGGTTGATCCAAGCATCCCTTCAATCCTCATCTTATTCCTCTTGCTCCAAGAGACCTGCAAAACAAATTATACCTTCTTCAAACCAATGTGACTAACTGTAAAGCAATGATAATCAAAGAAATATGAAAACCTAACCTGATTATCATAAACATATGATCACAAATAGAGGTATAAAATACATTAGACAATGATTTGGGAAGAAGAAGGACATCACATATTTATTAAACATGGAAGAAGCACAAAGATACCTTCTCCAAGCCAGGAACCTCATGAAACCTTGATATGGTTATGTTGCTTCTCTTCTCCAAGGAACTCAGCCTCCAATATATGCAACACAAGGAGATAGATTCTAGGAAAAAGGTGAGGGGAATGAGAGTCCGAATTCCTCTAGCATAACAATGCAATGATTCAATTCCCTTCTGATGGACCTCTCTACCTCCATTTATACATTTTTGAAGAGATAGGGTCAAAGACAAAGTATTTACAACCGAAGGAGTCAGTTATATAACCACCCAAACTACCCAAAATTCGAGAAACAGTCATTTTTTGATATGTATAGGACAAATTCGCGGATTGCAATCACAACAGCCACGAATGCAAGCCAAAATTATGGGCTGTAGTAACAAAAGTCACGAATACAAGAGTAATTCTAGTTAAGCGCGGTTAGAATGAAGGTAACGTCATGAGTACATAGGTATACTTGCAGGTACCATGAAGGAAAAGTCATGAATATGTCAAATATGTTCATTTTTCACTAGAGGAAATTTCAACTCAAAATGGGCCTTTTAACTTTAAGTCAAATTCCATGTCATCATGTGTTAGTCAATGAAATTTCTTTAAATTTGAAATACCGTATAGGTCTTAAACACTTTTTTAATATAAATTTGGGGATAGGTATCATAAAAAAAACTACTTTTTTTGTTTGTATTTTCGACATATCTCCCCATTTGTTTACTCAAATTTCGATCGGGAGAGCTCGTTGGATGAAGAATTAAATTTTGCATCCAATGAGTACCCACTCAGCATACTTTTGATGGACTTTTGTACCCGAAAAACAAGAAATACCTGTAAAAACGTGATGATGACATCATCATCACGTTTTTACAGGTATTTCTTGTTTTTCGGGTAGCGGAGTCCATCAAAAGTATGCCGCATGGGTACACATTGGATGTGGAATTTAATTCCACATCCAACGAGCTCTCCCAATCGAAATTTGAGTAAACAAACAAGGAGATATGTTGAAAATACAAACAAAAAAATAGTTTTTTCTTTTCTTCCTCCAAAATTAATAAATATTATTTTATTATTTTAACTATTATTTTATTAATTTTTTTTAGGAGGCCCATTTTTAGGTGAAATTTCCTCTAATGAGGGTGCTTTTGGGATTTTTCAGACTTTAGTTTCTTCTAGAAATTTTTTTCTAGCTCAGATAAATTTCCAATGGTTGAGAGAAGAGGTCAAATGGAGTTACAGAACTCCAGATATGGCTCCTCCAAATTAGGTATTTTTTCAGCCACTTTCATGAAGTGTTGACATGCAACAAAATCATGGGAAAGTGGTCACAGGAAGAGATGTGTCATTTTTGGATATAACAACTACACACAGAAACATACATACACACACAGATAATATATGTAATAATTCGAACCAATATATGTTACTTCATTACTGCTCCATTACTATTGTATATTACAATAATGTACATGCTTAAATAGAGTGTTGAGAACACTTCAGTTGTCTTCTTGTCATGTTTAGTTACAAGAGAAGTTGGCAAGGTTCTAAAATTTCAAACGTTACAGACTAATGGAATACAGTGAGACAATCTATCATAGTTCATCGGTCATCGGTGTTGACGATGCATGTCGAGGTGTGGAGTTTGTCAAAGTCGACATTGAACATGTCGAAGTCATGTCGAGGTGTGAAACTTGTCGAAGTCTATGTTGAACTGGTCAAATTCGATGTCGGCATCCTTGGTCTCTGACGAAAAATGACAACTACTGGGTGGATCATACCTCCTTCCTTAAGAAACAATGGTCCCCATTATTTTCTCATACATATGAGAAAACACATTGGTTAGTTCAGTATAAGAGTACAATTTTCCTTATGTTGGGAGAAGTCCAACTTTAGCCACCTGAAACAAGGGAATTGTGTTCATCCTTGTATGGCGTATTCGTCGTCCCACAATGGTGTTGTAAGGAAGAGGCTCTTGGACATCTGGATGGATTTCTTTGGGTTCTGTTGTCTTCAAGTAATTATGTTCCAACAGTGGTGTGTGGTATGTTCGAAGTAGATCCACATTAAATACTGAATGCAGATCCAGACCCATACATGAAGGAATGTCGAGATGGAAATCATTTTCTCCAATCTACTTAAGAATAATGCATGGACCATATCGCAAAGGATTAAACTTCCTGTATGGACCAGTGAAGTGTTCCTTCTTGAGATGCAACCAAACTTGATCCCCAATTTGAAATGAATGAGTGATACAATGCTTATCGTGCCGGGCCTTAGATTTCTCATTAGCTCGTTGTGACATTTCGTTTGCTTGTTTCTGGATGCTACAAATTTGATCTTGAAACTTCAACAATTTTTCAACTTATTTTCGTTCATAGTCGGTGTCGTTCGTCTATTTTGATGAACTAATCAATTCAATGGGAATTGAGGGTTGAAATACATAATAGATCTCAAATGGAATGTTTCCCATATATTTTTGTTGACCACGATTGTAACTATGTTGTATATATGGGAGACTTTCATCCCATGTTCGACGATGCATGTGGTTATACATGCAAAGAAGTTGTACTACCAAGTGATTCACAACATTCGTATGTCTGTCTGTCAGCGGATGGAAATCTGTTGATAAGGAGAGTCTTTTATCGAGTTGCTTCCAGAGATTGTTCCAAAATATGCTAAAAAATATGGCATATCTGTCAAAAATGATGGTCGTTGATAAGCCATAATTTTTCAAGACATGTTTGAAGAAGAGCTAAGAAGTCTACTGCACTGTCGTAGTCTTCTTGCATGGAATGAGAATGGACATCTTGGAAAATATGTCGACTACTACTAAGATCACATCATATTGATGTTTGGTAGTAGGTATCTCATCAAGTAGTCCATAGAAATGGAATCTCATGGTGGGCCAAGAACTGGAAAAGGCATGTACAATCCTTGTCATCGATTTAGTGGTATAACAATGGCACAAACCATGCTATATCGAATGTACCTATTGATTTCAAACTTAAGTGAAGGCCAATAAAAATACTTTTGGAGGACGTAAAGAGTATTCTCTACTCCAAAGTTTCCTAGACTCTTGTTGTAGTGTGTGTTCCAAATGAACTTATGTCGGTTCTCAACTATCAAAACACTAAGTTGTCCAAGATTGTATAGCAAGGTATCTTTCAGGAAGTAGTCAATAGTAGATGGTGGGTCAGTTTGAAGTTGTTGATAAATTGCAGAAAAGTTGTAATTTACCAAATAAAATTGAGGCCAAGTAGTGGTGTCATAACCCTACATACTCATCACTATAAAATGGATAGTAATGGGTGGTCGACTCAAACAATTGGTTGTGGCATTGGATTTGCCTTTCTGATACTTAATTATCAATTGTAATTTTTGCAGATAATTAATCCACTTGATTTGTTGAGTTTTTTATAACTTCGAATGGGACATGGAAAACTGTAAATGCTTGTGGTCTGTAAGAATGATCATCTCCTTTCCAAGGACATAATGTCTCCATTTCTTAAGGGCTTACACAATGGCATACAGTTCCTTTTCATACGTTGAACACCTTCTCACGGTATCGTTAAAAGTTTCGCAATGAAAAGTGACTAGGTGACTAGACTGAGTGATGAGAGCACCCAAGGCTTAGTTTGATGCATCTATCTCATCTCAAAAGGATGATGCAAATCAGCTAACACAAGTACTGGTGTAGTACAAATCTTGTGTTTGAGATGCTCAAAATCTTGGTGTTCTGTCAATTTCCATTTGAAGACAATTTTCTCATTTCCCTTAGTCAACTAATTTAAAGGCCAGGATATGTGACTTAGGACGAGTATGAATCATTGGTAAAAATTCTCCAAACCAAGAAAACTTCTTAGTTCATGAATGTTTTGAGGAATGGACCAATATTTAAGGATTTGTACTTTGTTTGGATCAATGTGAATGCCTAAAGAGTTGATTACATACCCTAAGTATTTGATGTTGTTCATCGCAAATGAACGTTTGTCGATGTTCAAATAGAGTCGATGTTGTCGAAGAGTGTCAAGGACTTATTGAAATTGTTGGACATGTTCTTCCCATGATCGAATAAAAATCAAGATATCCTCTAGCTAGACAATGACACACTTGTTGGTGAAAGGTTGAATAATGTCATCCATATATCACATGAAGGTCACAAGTGCATTGGTTAATACGAAAGGAATGACTAACCATTCAAACAATCCTTCCTTGGTTTTGAAAGCAGTTTTCCATACATCGGTGGGATCGATCCAAATTTGATGATATCTCGATTTGAGGTCGAGCTTCGTAAAGAAATTAGAAACTCCCAAATAGTTGATTAGTTTGTCTATCCTTGGAAAAGGGTATCCATTCTTTATATAAATCTTGTTTAGGGCCTGGTAGTCAATGCACATGCGCCAAGTCCCATCTTTCTTTGGAACGAGAATGACTAGAATTCCACAAGGAGAGGAGATGGGTTGGATGTGACCTTTGTTGATCAAATATTGAATCTTTCTACAAATATCTTGATTCTTGATAATGGATCTTCTGTAAATATATGCTTCAGGTAATGAAGAACCATGAATGATTTTAATGGAGTGTTTTACATGTCAATGTAGATGTACTCTGTCTAGCTCTTAAAATAGGTTTCAGTATTCATCAAGAATATTGTCAATCTGCTACTGCTATCAGGAGTTACACCAGTCAGTGAGTCAACTAGTTGTTGCATTATTCCTGGGATGCTAAGGCTTGATCATGATCAATGCAAATCTTTGAGCATGGTTGATGAGCTTCTTTGTCTGTTTAGAATATATCATCGCAACTGTTTATATAGGTCATCACTCCGGTATACCATACCATTAGTTGTGTATTTTGACAATCACCTATTGAGGTCGTGATTGATAACTCCCATGTTGATCCCATAAGTAAGGTTTCCCAAACAAGGTGTCAACTATAGTAAGTGGTGCCACTTCACAGAGTACTTCATCTTCAAAAGGATTAATGAAGTAGGTGAGTTTTCATTGTCAGGTGATCCTCAATTCTTGTCCATCCTTCATCCAGCTAATATTATAAGGTTGAGGATGCAGAGTGGTGACATGGCCTAGCTTCTTCACAAGATCTTCAGAAACACAGTTCTTTTGGTTGCCATTATCCACAATCAAATGTAATGGATTGTTTTGAATCCATATCTGTGTATGGAATAGGTGCTCTCATTCCTCCTAGTCGACAGTAGTTGAGGCTATTGGAGTGGTTGATGTCGATCTTAAAAGGGTCGATTCTTCTAGGTCAGATTTTACTAGGTTTTTTTTGGACAAGTTGAAGGTAGAATTTTTTTTTTGAAAATGTCTTTTGATCCTTGCACTCAGATGTATCATGCCATGATGAATTGTGTTAATAAACCCATTTCCTGATAGGGGGTTGTTTTCTACATTCCCTCTTGTCTTTCTAAGATTGTTTTTTTCCATGGTCTTGATATTGCGGAGTCAGCTGAGAAGGGTGTCTTGACTTGGCGGAGTTGGCTGGTGACTTCTTGTCAGATGTTCATCCTATCATCTTACTCACGAAGCATGATTTTCCTTTATCCTTGGATTCAATATTATTGGAATAGTGGAATGCATCCGTAAGCATACTTGTCATGTCCCCTTCCACCCCAAAGGAGAGAACACGACCCAAATCTTATGCTACCTGAGTTACCCATCTTTCTTGTGCTTGGGTATGATGATTCCTAAATTTATTTTTTTCTTCTTCAAGGATCTACACAAGAAAGAATTCCTCTTGCTAACATTCTGATCCAAACTATCTATAAAATCTATATCTTCCCCAACCATTGAGAGGTCAAACGGTTGAGAAGAATCGCAGCAAAAATCAACGGTCACAGTCTGTTCCGCATATGAAATCAGATCAATGACCGAGAATCATCCCACAGAAAATCAACAGTGTAGAGAGCTTCACTTACGAAATCAGAAACATATCAAAATTTCACCCTTGCACCCCGCACCCCGCATTGCGCATCCCGTATCCCGCATGTGGAATGACCCTTGCGGAGATCAAATTTGTGGAAATAAAAATTTACCATAATTCATTTCCGCATCCTACATCCCACATACCACATCCCGCAAGTTGCGGAAAGGGAATTGCAGAATGGAAAATGCGAAAAGCAGATTTCGCCAAAAACATTTCCGCATCCTGCATCCCATATCTCGAAAGTTGTGGAAGCAGATTTCACCAAACGACATTTCTGCATCTTGCATCCCACAAGTTGCAGAAAGGGAATTGCGAAAGGGAAAATGTGTAGTCCAAACTTCTGCAAGGCATATTTCCTCATACCGCAGGTTGCAAAAGGAAAAATATGCGGAAATTCGACTTGTTCATGAAAATTTCTAAGTATAAAACTGATTTCCAACATCCAGGCCATCACCAATCCAGTCGATCTAACTTCATAACAACTTAGAAATTTCATTGAATTAATTACACACATAGAAGCATCATTCATGAAATATAAAACTGAAACACAACACATTTCTTTCAAGCATTCATCATTTCATATTAATTTATAAACAAGTACAGTTGCAAGGATTGAAACACAAGAGATACTTATCTTTATCAGACACTTGTCCCGCAACCAACTATGTCGTTGCAACATTCCACCCAACCATAGGTCAATGTGCTCATCAATCTCTAAGCAGCACTGCCATCCCTAAGCTGGGCATGATTTCCCCAAGGAATAGGGAACACTAGTAGACTTCCCCATAGCTAAGGATATAATAAAACTCATACAAGAAAACATAGTTGGGTTTATACGACTTACACAGGAAGTGATTTACACATAGCCAAAGTTTATACAAGTCACAGCCAAGCCAATATATGGGTTTATCAGACTTACAAAGGCAGTTATTTACACATATCCAAAGTTTATACAAGTCACATCCAAGCCAACAGATGGGTTTATAAGGTTACCAAGGAGGTGGAAAGACTAATTGTTAATCTAGTGAGCTCAATCCCAGAGCTATGGACACCTACACCGGATCTATCCCAAATTCTAAACATTTACACACCCAACACAAGGAAGCATCCCCTTCTCTGCTACACAGTCCCTTAGGCCATGCCTTCCCTTCCAGTGCTATTCAGGGTATGCAAAGAAGAAAACCATCCCTATAGATTGGTCTGTGATGTTCCTTCACACACTAGGTTTATCAAGCAAGTCCAAAATCCATTTCCATTCCCCAAATTAGTTAAGATGTCAAACGAGGATGTACACACAGCGATCTCAGTTCTAGGATTAACAAAACGTAACAGAAGCCAAGGATTACACACAAACACATCAATTACGAGCATCTAAGCATTGCCTGAGCCAGACTGACTACTACAATTACCAAAAATGAAATTGTTTCCCGTTCATTCAACTCAAAAACAAAAAGCGAATTCTAGGCATTCACATTCAAGAAAACAACTAACAGACAGGAAAATCATAAAAAGGAAAAAAATTCACAGAACAGGAAAATTCGTGAAGGATCAAGACTCAGAGCATTTTTTTTCTTGTTGCATGAATTCCAAAATCCCCTTATCAAAACGTTCAACAAATTCCAAAATCGTGAGGGGAAGGTGAAACGCAACTGCATGAGGGAAAAGCAGGCGTTTCTTTTTCTTTTGGGTGTTTTCTTTCCTAAGAAAATTTAAAAAATGTTTTCCCAGAAATGGTGCTCTGCCCATTTCGAATTTCTTCCCACTCTTCCAATCCCCCCCTTATCCTTAGGAAAAATCATGTCCCCATCTCATTTTGTTGCATGGACATAGCTGGCTGTAGTATTTTAATTAAAAATTGCAAATTTAACATGATGTCCAAACCTATAATGTTCAGCTAGCATAAAAACACCATCGACCTAAATCTTAATCGTCGAAACATAAACACTAAATCAATGGTGGGGATTTTTCCTTGAGTTCCACACCATGATTATTTACATCATATTATTTAAATGACAATGGGATAAAAACCGGGTTGTTACATTCCCCTCCCCCTTCAACAACATTGTCCTCAATGATTTACAACATTGAACAAAAATGATTTTCTAGTACTGCCCTCAACAATCCGCAGAATTGAACAAAAACAGATGTGCTAGTCGCATGGCATCCTCCAAATCCCATGTAGATTCTTTAGGACCGTAGTGCTCCCATTGCACCTTTACCTACCTTATTGCTTGGTTCCAGAGCATTGTGACCTTCCTGGTGAGGATGCACATCGACTTGATTTGGAACCCTCCCTTTGGTTCCTCCAGCATCACATTCCAATTTATTACATGGTTATGATCATGTACATATTTCTTAAGCAAATAAATATGAAAAACATTATGAGGCCTAGTGCTATCAGGAAATGAAATTCTATATGAAACTGGTCCTATTCTTTCAAGCACTTCAAATGGCCCACAGTATCTATGAGACAGCTTGGCACAAATCCCAAGCTTCAAGGAACTTTTCTTTTCCTTCACCTTGAGGTAAACATGATCCCCAATACTAAACTCTCTGTTCACCCTATGCTTATCTGCATAGATTTCATTAGAGGAAGTTTCAACTCAAAATGGGCCTTTTAACACTAATTCAAATTCCATGTCATCATGTGTTAGCCAATGAAATTTTTTTAAATTTGAAATACCATATAGGTCTTAAACAATTTTTTAATATAAATTTGGGGATATGTATCATAAAAAAAACTACTTTTTTTGTTCGTATTTTCGACATATATCCCTGTGTTTTTACTCAAATTTCGATCAGGAGAGCTCCCTGGAATTAAATTCCATATCCAATGATTACCCCCTCGGCATACTTTTGACGGACCCCGCTACCCCAAAAACAACATCACATTTTTCTAGTATTTCTTGTTTTTGGGATAGCGGGGTCCGTCAAAAGTATGCCGAGTGGGTACTCATTGGATGCGGAATTTAATTTCGCATCCAAGGAGCTCTCCCGATCGAAATATGAGTAAAATCACAAGGAGATATGTCGAAAATATGAACAAAAAAGTCGTTTTTTTCTTTTCTTCCTCCAAAATTAATAAATATTATTTTATTATTTTAACTATTATTTATTATTTTTCTTAGGAGGCCCATTTTGAGCTGAAATTTCCTCTAATGTCTGTCTATCTTGGGCTGCCTTTAGATTTTGTCTAATTTTTACAACTTCCTACTCCATCTTCTTGAGTAATTTTGGACTGATCACAACTCTGTTCACTGGGTTATCCCAAGTTATTGGTGTTCTGCACCTCCTACCATACAAAGCTTCATATGGACTCATCTCCAAGGATGCTTGCTGTCCATTGTTATAAGAAAAGTCTACCAAGTGTAAATAGTCTTCCCACTTGGATGGTTTGTCCATCACAAACATGCGAAGCATGTATTCAAGAACTTGGTTAACTCTCTCAGTCTAACCATCAGTCTAAGGATGGTAGGCAGTGCTGAAATTCAAATTTGTCCCCAAGTATGCAAACAATCCTTTCCAAAAATTAGAGGTGAACTTGACATCTCTGTTAGAGACTATTTCCTTAGGCAATCCATGCAATTTAAAAATATCCTTCATGAAAATCTTAGCAATTTCATATGTCTTGTGCATGGACTTAACCGGTATAAAATGAGCTTCCTTTGTCAAATTGTCCACCACAACCATTATGGAACCATGTTGTCTCCAAGTCATTGGAAATCCTATAATAAAATCCATGGAAATAACTTCCAATTTCCATTATGGAACCGACAAAGGCTGTAACAAACCTATTGGGTGTTTATGCTCCACCTTTACTTGCTGACACTTCATGCACCTTGAAAAAATATTCAGCCATGTCCTTCATGCCTGGCCAAAAGTATTGCTTCCTTGTGGTAGCAATTGTCTTCTGATATCCTGGGTGACCAGAATATGGAGTTTGATGGATTTCATCCATAACAACCCTCCTAAAATCTACCACATTTGGAATATACATTCTACTCTTATAAGTAAGAAGTCCATCCTCTTCTAACTTATAACCTTCATACTTCTTTTCAAGACTTTGCTGCTGTAATTTGTCCTTTACCTGCGCATACATTTCATCTTTAGCATTATGATTAATAATCTGATGTCTCAAATCTAATTGGAAATTACTAATAGATGCCACATGCATCTCTTTCACCTTTCTATTGAGTGCATCAGCTACCTTGTTCTCTTTTCATTTTATGTGCTTGATTTCAAAATCAAACTCACATAAAAATTCCAGCCATCTATATTTCCTAGCATTTAGAGTAGGCTGATCAAACAAATATTTCATACCATAGTGGTTTGTCCTTAACTCAAATTTTCTGCCCATCAAGTAATGCCTCCACATCTTGAGAGAATGTACTATGGCTGCAAGTTCCAGATCATGAGTGGCATAATTCCTCTCATGCTCCTTCAACTTTCTGGATTCATAGCCTATCACATGGTTGTCTTGCATCCGTACATACCACAAAATATTCTTTGGGTATGCAACTTTTAAGACCGATGCACTGGTGAGAAGAAACTTTAACCATTGGAAACTTTCTTCACACTTCGAGGTCCATTCAAACTTTATCCCTTTCCTTTGCAAAGAACTGATAGCATGTGAAACCTTGGAGAATATTTCAATGAATCTCCAGTAGTATGCTGCAAGCCCCATAGAGGATCTTACCTTTGCCACATTCTTTGGAGTAGGCCAATTCTTGATAGCTTCAATCTTGTCAGGGTCCATGGATATACCCTCTTCTGAAATAATGTGACCCAAGTACTGGATTCTATCTTTATAGAAGTCACACTTGTTCAGCTTTGCATATAGCTGATGTTCTCTAAGCAATTGCAATGTTAGTCTCAAATGTTCTTCATGCTCTTCTTCATTTTTAGAATAAACAAGACTTTCATCAAGGAAAACAAGAATGAATTTGTCCAAATACCTGCTGAAGACACTATTCATAAGGCACATAAATGTTGTTGCTGCATTTGTGAGACCAAATAGTACCACTATAAATTCATAATGTCCATACCTTGTTCTGAAGGTTGTCTTATGAATGTCTTCATCCTTGATTCTCACCTGATGGTAACCAGACCTCGAGTCAATCTTGGAAAATACCTTTGCTCCTTTCATTTGATCAAAGAGGTCATCAATTCTGGGCAAGGGATATTTGTTCTTCACAGTGACTTTGTTCAGCTTCCTGTAATCAATACACAATCTGAGTGTACCATATTTCTTCTTCACGAATAGAACTGGTGCTCCCTAAGGAGACACACTCGGCCTGATATACTTTTTCTCCAATAGTTCTTGCAGCTACATCTTTAGCTCTAACATTTCTGGTCTACTCATTCTGTAAGGTGCTTTGGACACTCATGATGCTCCTAGCACAAGCTCAATCATGAAAGCAATGTCTCTCTTTGGAGGAAGCCCTAGAATCTCATCAGGAAAAACATCTCTGAATTCTTGCAAAATGTGATAGTCTTCCAACTTGAGAGTTTCATTCCCTGCTACCTCCTCAATATGGGTTGCATAACTGACAACCTTTTCTACAAAAGTTATTCAATTGCATCATTGAAACATTCCTTACAAAAATTACCTTTGGCATGCGTTTTACAACTACTGGGTTCCCTTCTCCATCCATAAATTCAAAAGTCTTGTTATAACAGTCAAACTTCACCCTGTGATATTCTAACCAATCCATTCCAATGAGAAAATCATAGGAACCAAGTGGTAGAACATTCATATCTACGCAAGTGCTCAATCCATTCATCACCAATAGACATTTCTCCACCACTTCATTAATTTTTCTCTTAGTTCCAGTGGCTAGCTGAACTAACCACGACTTGCTATGCTTTGATTTCCTAAGAGCATAAACCTCCACTACTCGAGGAACAATATAACTGTGAGTAGAACTAGGGTCAATCAAAATAGAAATAGATTGCTCAACAATCTTACCTACAACTTCAACCACCATTGATTGGTGCTCTGCCTAGCGATCTTCCAAGTTCCAGTGTTGCATAAATTCTAGGTACGGCCCTTGCTACTTGTACCACTATTTCTACCTCTTGAATATTGTATCATGGCCTTGCATTCTCATTCTCAAGTGGAAAGTACCTACGCATGTGGGGTCCTCCACATTTCCAACATTGGAGGGGTGCTCTGTTATGTTATGGATCTCTTGGCTCTTCTCCCACCATTTTAGTTGGTTGCTTCTCAACTTGGGATGGTTGCTCCTGCCGATTCTTGAACTTATAAGGTTTGAAACCTTTCTTCCTTTGATCAAACTTCTCATTCATCTTGTTCTTCCACACCTTTTGGTAGTCAGGTTTGCTCTTGCTTTGCTTGTAGCAATACTTAGATTTTATTATTGCCTCTTCCAAAGTTCTGGGTTCATAGAACTAAATTCGGTCTTTGCAGGACTGAGGCAGCCCACTTAGAAAGCACTAGATTTTTACCTTCTCATCTTTAATATACCTGACATACCTCAGCAGTTCCAAGAACTTGGTTGCATATTCCTACATAGTCTGCTGTCCCAATCTTAGCTCATGGAATTATTTGATTTTATCATCCTAGTACTGGTTAGAGAGGTACTTTTGGTTGAAATATTTCTGGAATTGTTTCCAAACAATCTTCCTTTGATTTATCTTCTTTACTTTCCTGAAGTGTTCCCACCAAATAGACGCTCTTCCTGTCAGATTGAAAATGGCTACTCAAGCTTTCATATTTCCAAAATAATCTTGGACTTGGAAATATTTTCTTATTCCTAGAATCCAAGCTTCAGCCTCTTGACTAGTATTTACCTCACCATTGAAGGTAGGAGGCTTTGCCTTCCTGAATTCCTCTCGTGAGCAGTTCTGGTAATGCCTCTTCCTCCTACTCATGTGAGATGAAGAGCCCGAATCTTCAGTGGATATTTCAAAGTTAGATGACCCACTAGGATATCTATTCCTTTTATTCTCATGAGAGGAAAAACTTGAACCATCAGTGGATTTTTCAGAGTTAGATGACCCACTAGGAGATCACTTTCAACTTCCTCTAGCAGTGTTCTTACTTCCTTCTGGTTTTACTGTCCAGTCCCCAGAGTTCATCTTTCTCTGAATGTCTATCAAACTGTGCAATATGGCTGCATTCAGCTAATTCTGCTCCTCTTGAGCCTTAATCAGTCTTTCGTTGTCTGATCTGTAGATCTGTATCTCCACCCTGAGGCTTGTCATGGTGGCTACAAAGTCTGGGGGAGTATCCTGAAACCTTCTCCCATTAGACTCTGTCTCGGCATTTTCAATTATGACATTCCCCCCCATAGCATCTTCCTCATGCAAATTGGGGTCCCGTGCATAATCATTCATATCAACTGCCCTCATGGTCGAACCAACTATTCAAAATCGCACTGCCCTTTCTAAAGGTGACTGTAACTCTACAAAAATGTGTTAGATAACAAAACTGTTAGATTTAATCAAAACCAAAATCACTTACCCACTGACCATGACATTTTTTCTCTGTTATGTGGCCAACAATACGTGTGAAATATTAATCAAAAGCTCTGTAACTATCCAACTCATCCCATCGAGGACCAATACTGTAACCACTTTTCTTTTCAACTCATACAGGCCCAATGCCATAACCAGCAGCTCTAATACCACACTGTAGTGTACTACAAGTTGGTATCAAAGGGCACTCTTATATTTTTAAGAACTGATTCCGGCCCATCCAAGCCCATTGCTACAACCCGCGGATCTAATACCACACTGTCATGTCCCCTCTTGCCATGAAGGAGAGAACGTGACTCAACTCTTCTGCTACCTGAGTTACCCATATTTCTTGTGCTGGTATGATGATTCCTGAATTTCTTTTTTTTTCTTTAAGGATCTACACAAGCAAGAATTCCTCCTGCTAACATTTTTATCCATACCATCTATAAAATCTATATCTTCCCCAACCATTGAGAGATCAAACAACTGAGAAGAATCACAACGAAAATCAACAGTCACAGTCTGTTCCGCATCTGAAATCAGATCAACGGCTGAGAATCGTCCCGCAGAAAATCAACAGTGTAGAGAGATTCACTTGCAGAATCAAAAACATATCAAAATTTCACCTTTGCACCCTACACCTTGCATGCCACATTTTGCATCCCGCATGCGGAACGGTCATTGCGAAAATCAAAATTTACCATAAGTAATTTCCGGATCTCGCATCCCGCAAATTGCGGAAAGAGAATTGCGGAAGGGAAAATGCAAAAAGCAGATTTCACAAAATGACATTTCCACAGCTTGCATCCTGCAAGTCTCGGAAAGGGAATTGCAGAAAGCAGATTTCTCCAAACGACATTTCTACATCCCGCATCCCGCATCCCATAAGTTGTGGAAAGGGAATTGCGAAAGGGAAAATGTGGAGCCCAAAATTCTGCAAGGTGCATTTCCACATCCCGCATCCTGTAGGTTGCGAAAAGGAAGTTGTGGAAGGAAAAATATGCAGAAATTCGATCTATTCATGAAAATTTCTAAGTTTAAAACTGATTTCCAACATCGAGGCCATCACCAATCCGATCCATCTAACTTCATAACAACTTAAAAAATTCATTGAAGTAATTACACACATAGATGCATCATTCATGAAATATATAGCTGAAACACAACACATTTCATTCAAGCATTCATCATTTCATATTAATTTATAAACAAGTACAGTTGCAGGGATTGAAACACAAGAGATACTTATCTTTATCAGACTCTTTTCCCGCAACTAGCTATGTCGCTGCAACGTTCCACCCAACCATACGCTAGTGTGCTCATCAATCTCTCAGCAGCACTGCCACCCCCGAGCTGGGCATGATTTCCCCAAGGAATAAGGAACACTAGAAGACTTTCGCATAGCCAAGGATACAATAAAACTCATCCAATCCAACACAGTTGGTTTTATCAAACTTACACAGGAAGTTATTTACACATTGCCAAAGTTTATACTAGTCACAACCAATCCAATAGATGGGTTTATCATACTTACACAGGAATTGATTTACACATAGCCAATTTTATACAAGTCACATCGAAGCCTACATATGGGTTGATTAGGCTACCATCCAAGCCATTCTTCCAGTTGGGTTTATCAGGATTTCACAGACAGTGGTTTACACTTGGCCAAAATTCACATGAGACATAGCCAAGCCAATAGATGGGTTTATTAGGTTTCCAAGGAGGTGGAAAGACTGACTGCTAAGCTAGTGAGCTCAATCCCATAGCTATGGAGGGCCTACACCGGATCTAGCCTGACTTCTAAACATTTACACACCCAACACAAGGAAGCATCCCCTTCTCTGCTACACAGTCCCTCAGGCCATGCCTTCCCTTCCAGTGTTATTCAGGGTATGCAAAGAATAAAACCAACCCTCTATATTGGTCTGTGAGGTTTCTTCACACACTAGGTTTATCAAGCAATTCCAGACTCCATTTCCATTCCCCAAATCAGTTCAGATGTCAAACGAGGATGTACACACATCAATCTCAGTTATGGGATTAACAAAACGTAACAAAGGCCAAGGAATACACACACACACAACAATTACAAACTTCTGAGCATTTCATGAGCCAGACCGACTACTGCAATTACCAAAAATGAAATCATTTGCTGGTCATTCAACTCAAAAAAAAAAATCAAATTATGGGAATTCTCATTCAGGAAAACAACTAACAGACATGAAAATTGTAAAAATGAAAAAAATTCACATAACAGGAAAATTCGTGAAGGATCAAGACTCAGAGCAGTTTTTTTTACTTGCTGTGTGAATGCCAGAATCCCCTTGTCAAAATGTTCAACACGGTCCAAAATCGTGAGGGGAAGGTGAAATGCGACTACATGAGGGAAAGGAAAGCGTTTCTTTTTCTTTTGGGTGTTTTCTTGCCCAAGAAAATTAAAAAAATGTTTTTCCGGAAATGGTGCTCTACCCATTTCAAATTTTTTCCCACTCTTCCAATCTCCCCCTTATCCTTAGAAAAAATCATGCCTCTGTCTCATTTTGTTGCATTGACATAGCTGGCTATAGGATTTTAATTAAAAATTGAAAATTTAACATGATGTCCAAAATTATAATGTCCAGCTAGCATAAAAAAACCATCGGCCTAAATCTTAGTCACCGAAACATAAACACTAAATCGATGGTGGGGCTTTTGCCTTAAGGTCCACACCATGATTACTTGCATCATATTATTTAAATGAAAATGGGGTCAAAATCGGGGTGTTACAGTACTGACTATCGAAAACTCCATCTCTTGTTGAATGTAGGGGGAAAATCCGATAATGCACTTCAAAACAAGCAATTTATGTTCTTCTTAAACGCCAAGTATCACCATTAGTTGATAGAACTCGTCGGTGTAACTCCGCACGGACTAGTTTTTCCATTGCCTTAGATGCTGCCACTTCTTATACTATTGTTCAATGTACTTGGGAGGGTAGAATTCCTTCTGTACGCACTCGACAAATTTATCCCAAGTCTCTATGGGTTCTCTGTCTTTCTCCATCATTGTTGACAGGTTCTCCCACCAGCAGTGGACAAATGTCGACATCTTTAAGGATGCAATGGTGATCTTTTCAACTTCTGAGATTTGGTTCATAGAGTAATAGGATTCCAGTTGTTTTACCCAATTATCTATGGATTCTGCATCAATCTTGCATTCTAGATTTGGTATGTCCAAGTTTATTTGCACTTTTAATGGACTGAATTTGTTGGAGTTGCATATTGTCTAGAATCCTCTTGATGTTAAGGTAAATCACGTGAGAATCTCATTGAACTAGGTGAACATTTCAGTTCACTGTTGAGCTAGTAATTTCTCTATGAGTTGTTATGTCTCGTCAATTGCATGTCTATTGTCTATTTCTCCGGCCAACTTTG
Source organism: Pseudotsuga menziesii (assembly GCA_001517045.1). NCBI lineage: Eukaryota > Viridiplantae > Streptophyta > Pinopsida > Pinales > Pinaceae > Pseudotsuga > Pseudotsuga menziesii. Next base: position 448,107 of record LPNX010577286.1, on the reverse strand, counting down.
GTCTAGTGGTGCGAGTAGATAGATACTCTGAAGTTGAAGGTAGTGTCTGCTTGGATTGTTGAGTTTGTGAGCATGTTTGAACATGAAAAATTCAGGTAACCTTGATAGAAGTGTCTACACATGAATTAAGAATGAACAACCTGTGGAAATTGAACCCAGGTGCTAGAACAATTACACTCACAAAAATTGTCAATTACACATGCAAATTACACACAAAGGAGACTGAATATGGAGTAGAACACTAATCTGTATTGAATAAGTGTACAATAGCCAACCTTGTGAAGTCATAGGCTTCCACAATAAATAATTACATGAGAGATTTGAATGCATTGGGATGCCATTCGAATTAGTCAAAAGCAAGCTTACTAAATCTAGTCAAATCCCCCATAGGTGCATAAAGCAGTTTCCAAATCTGCCTAGGAGCTCACGAATTGGAAAAATAAATTAGGTAAGCTAATAGATGATGGAAGGAAAACTCATACATGATTTTATTATGAGAAAAGAGAGGAGGAGGATGAGGGAAAAAAACAAGTCAACTTCACCTAGTCATACTTTCCCAATTTCCTTAAAACTCAGTAGAAGCAACAATAAAGCAGAAAAAGTAGATATGTGATAGGGAGGTTCAGAAATAAAGTAGAATTGATTCCAAGAGGTTTCCCAAGCACTCCATGACTTAGTTTTAGCAAGTTTGATCATCTAGGACATGTGGAGGACAACTTGCATAAAGTGGAATACAAAAACTAGGCAAATAAGACAAAAATGGATTAATTAATGTCTAAGGTAGCTAACTATGGGTTGATTATTCTAACACCCCCCCTTAAGCTTGAATTATGAGTAAAATATCAGAAAATTATAGGGCCTAGTAATAAGGCTTAGTCACCCTTTACATACTGCATGTCCATTTAAACAAGGAGATAGGCCAAAACCCAGTGGGAAAAATCCTCCCTTAAACATGGACAGTAAAACAAAATTTGAAAATCTTGTCATCAATCATGCTTCACAGCATGATCAGCAATCCCCAGCAGTGATTTGATATTGTTGAAAGTCTTATCACAAAAAACTTTGGTGAAGATGTCTACTACTTGTTTTGAAGATGAACAGAAGAGTAGGTGAATGGTGCCATCATGCACAAGCTGTCTGATGTAGTGCATATGGATCTCAATGTGTTTGTTTCTCTGTCTCTGAACTGGATCATTGCATATTCGAATGGTACTCTGATTATCACAATAGATAGTAGTTGAGTATTCTGATTCGAAGCCACACTCACCAAGTAACCCCTGCAACCATAAACATTGAGTTGTTGCATTTACAACTCCTCTGTACTCTGCTTCTGTAGTTGAGAGTGCAATGGCACTCTGTTTCATGCTTGACCAGCTGATTGGTCCTTTAGCAAGCATGAACACATATCCTAATGTTGAATTTTTATCTATGTTGTCACCTACCCAATCACTGTCAGCAAACCCAATCAAATCAAGATCAGATTTAGCTTTGTAGAAGATCCCATGAGTCCTTGTTCCCTGAACAAAGTTAAGGATCCTTTTGCCTGCTCTCCAATGGATCTGATGAGGCTGATCCATGTATCTTTAATCCACACTTACTGCATAATAAATATCAGTTCGAGTATGTGTAAGGTACAGCAAACACCCAATCAGTTTCCTTTACAGTGTATTATTTACCATAGGAGAAGAACCTGCTTCTTCAAGCTTAACTCCTGAAAGGAAGGGAATCTTGCTTGTCTTGCAATCTTTCATGTTGAACTTGTTCAGAAAATCCAAATCATACTTGGACAGATGTACTTTTATTCCATGTTTGGTTTGAGCAATCTCGAGACCCAAGAATTGGCTCAATAACCCCAAATCAGTCATAGAAAATGCATGGTTCATTGCATCCTTCAAGGAGGCAATTTCATTCTTTGAGCTTCCTATAATGAGAAGGTCATCCACATACAAGACAATAATCATCAAATAACCATGAATCAAATTCAAATAAACATTAGGATAAGACTTGCATCGAACAAAACTCAATGATAGCAGAAAGCCATCAATCTTGGCATACCAAGTTGGGGGCTTGCTTAAGCCCATACAATGATTTCTTTAGCCTGCACACAAGAGATGGATTAGTAACAAAGCCTTGAGGATGCTGCATGTAAATATCTTCAGTAAGATCTCGATTTAGGAAAGAACACTTCACATCCATTTGATGTACCTCCCACTGCTTCGAAGCTGCAATGGCTAAGGCTAGCCTGATGGAGTCCATCTTTGCCACTGGTGCAAAGGTCTCATTGTAGTCTATAACACATACCTGTGAGTAGCCCTTGGCTACCAATATTGCCTTATATTTCAAAGGTGAACCATCAGCAGAAAATTTAGTTTTGAAAACCCACTTACATTGAACTAGCTTCCTCCCTGGGGGAAGATCAACCAGCTCCCAAGTGTTGTTCTTCTGGAGTAAGCTGAATTCTTCTTTAATGGCTGTTTTCCATATTGGATCATGTGCTGCATATTCATATGTCTTTGGGTCTGATTCAACTATTAGATATCATTTCTCTACAAACAAAGGGTCTTTCATACACAGGGCACTCTGAAACTGAGATCTAGTCCTCCTAGAATCACTAGGATTTCCAGCTAGTTCCCCAACGGCATGAAAGGTTTTTTCTGCCCATTTTGGTCTTGTAGGACTGTTAGGATCTGCAATTAAATCATCATTATCAGAAATATCAGAATCAGCAAACTCATTTATCTCTTCACTTACATTCAGTGGTTCCGGTGGTGAAGAAGACTCTCCAACTTCAACTGCTGCTAAAGGCTCTTCTTGGAACTGAACACTCCTTTCAATGAAGGATTTGTTTGTGCTCAAATTCATTAGCTTGTACCCTTTTGAATCTTCAGAGTACCCAACAAATAGACACTCTTGGCTTTGGGGCTGCAAAGCCTTCCTCTTTTCTGTTGGGATTCTAGCCCAAGCCCTTGAGCCAAAAATCCTGAAATGGGTCACATCTGGCTTATGCCCACTCCATGCTTCGAAAGGAGTCATACCATCAAGCTGTTTATGAGGAACCCTATTCTGGATATAGGCTGCACAGTTTATAGCTTCGGCCCAAAACTTTGGTGGCAAAAGTATTAGCCTCCATCATGTAGGTTTCCATCTCTTTCAGTGATCTGTTCTTCCTCTCAGCAACACCATTTTGCTGTGGTGTGTAAGGGATAGAATGCTGCATCTACACAATATTGGATTAACTCAGACTTGACATACTCACCACCATTGTTGGATCTGAGGACCTTGAGTTTCCTCCCAGACTGGTTTTCAACCAAAGCCTTAAAGACTTTGAAGAGGCCAAAAACTTCAGACTTATGCTTCAGGAAGTAAACCCAACAGTACCTGGAAAAGTCATCTATGAATATCAATGCATATTTGGCCTGACTCATTGACATATGAGGAAATGGGCCAGCAACATCACTGTGGATCAACTAAAGAGGTGCAAAGGTTCTCTCATGACTAGCTTTCTCAAATTTATGCTCTGGGTGTTTTCCTAAGATGCAACCTTGACATAATCGTTTGGAAAACTTAATCTTTGGTAACCCTATGACCATTTATTTTTCACTAAGATCAAAAAGATACTTATAGTTAATATGGCCAAATATTTCATGCCAAAGCTTGTTTGCCTCATTAGCATGAATCAAAAGAGCGGAGAGGTTTGAGTAGGGTAGGAAATGTGAGAACATGTATACCTTCGAAGTGTGATTTGCAACTCCTTTTGCAATGACTTTACCACTTGATATCTCTGTGGTCTCAACTTCATCAGGGGAGAATATGACCTTATTTGGAGACCTTGTGTGGGTCATCTGATACACTGAAAAGAGGTTAGAGGCAAGACCTGGAACATAAAATACATTGCTGAAATTACCATGGTCAAGATCAATCCTCCCTTTTCCCAAACTTTCCGTGAGAGAGTCATCTCCCAGTACTATTGGTGGACCTTTCGACATGTCAAGAGAGGTGAATGCCTCCTTGGTTGAAACCATATGTCTTGAAGCACCAGAATATATGATGAAACTAGGTGAGCTTGATGTGCCAACAACCAATGCATGAACTCTCTCTTTGTCTTCTGAATTTGATCCTCCTTCCCTCTTCTTTGAGCTATCAGGAAGGGAGATGCCATTCTTCTCCAATATTTGGGTCAGCATGTCAATTTGCTTCTTCATGCAGGAGCTTTTAGGATGATTGCCTTTACTACAGTATGCGCACTTGCTCATTTCTCCTTTGTTCTTCTTCTTCTGGGGGTTCTTCTTGGAACCTTGGGGCTCCTCTGGAGACTTGTTCTTGTCTCTCTTCTGCTTAGGTGGTTTCGTAGCTTTCTTCTTGCCTTTTGAATCCACCCTCAAATCTCCATCAACCAGAGCTTGGTATTTGGAAGGTTTGATGGTGCCCATCATCACCAGTTTATCTTGTTCTTGTGTGAGAGATTCCATGAACTCTGCAAGTTTAGGCATCTTCCAGGATCGAGCTGTCAACTTGGTGGCATGGAAGTTCAAAACAAACACTAAATAGTCAGGGCCAAGCTTCGAGAGTATGGCCAAAACCAGTTGCTCCTCCTTCTTTCCAATTCCACACTGTTTTAGCTGCAAAACAAGGGCTTTAAACTTGGAAAAGTAGAGTTGCAAGGATTCGAAGCTACTGGGACTCAAGAAGATCAATTCATTCTCGATTTTATGTCCTCTCATCTCATCTATTTTACCAAAACTCTCAAAAAGATTCTCCCATACGTCATTTGGTGATGTCAATCCATCAAGATGGAAAAGGAGGTCTCTAGATATGCTCAGACACAGGAGACCATAGGCCTCATTCCTCCTGTTGTGCCATTTAATTTTCTCTGCAGTTGCATTGGGATCTACTTATGTTTCTATAGTCACTCTGTAGAGGCCTTTCAATCTCAACAGTATCTCCATCTCTACTTTCTATTCAAAGAAATTAAATGGAGTCAAGATGATCTTCTGAGATTGTTCCATAGCTCAGAAATTATCCCTTCAGTCAACAGAATGCTCCTAGTCAATGATGTTGAACCTACAATAAAAATATGGAAGGAGATAAATTGATCTAAAAAGGCTCTGATACCATGTGGAAATTGAACCCAGGTGTTAGAACAATTACACTCACAAAAATTGCCAATTACACATGCAAATTACACACAAAGGAGACTGAATATGGAGCAGAACACTAATCTATATTGAATAAGTGTACAATAGACAACCTTGTGAATTCATAGGCTGGCACAATAAATAATTACATGAGATATTCAAATGCATTGAGATTCCATTCGAATTAGTCAAAAGCAGGCTTACTAAATCTAGTCAAATCCCCCATAGGTGCATAAAGCAGTTTCCAAATCTGCCTAGGAGCTCACGAATTGGAAAAATAAATTAGGCAAGCTAATAGGTGATGGAAGGAAAACTAATACATGATCTTATTAGGATAAAATAGAGGAGGATGATGAGGGAAAAAAACAAGTCAACTTCACCTAGTCATACTTTCCCAATTGCCTTAAAACTCAGTAATAGCAGCAATAAAGGAGAAAAAGTAGATATGCGCTAGGGAGGTTCAGGAATAAAGCAGAATTGATTCCAAGAGGTTTCCCAAGCGCTCCATGACTCAGTTTTAGCATGTTTGACCATATAGGACATGTGGAGGACAACTTGCATAGAGTGGAATGTGGACTCTAGGAAAATAAGACAAAAATGGATTAATTAATGTCTAAGGTAGCTAACTATGGGTTGATTGTTCTAACACAGCCTATAATACCAATGATCTGGGTTCCCAGGTGCACGTTGGGGACAATAATTCAATTGTATGAATCTAGTACTATTATGGTGGAAGCATAATAATAATAAGCAAACTAGGAAATGCAATACATACACACACATAGACAATATGCAAGAATTCGAAGCAATCTTTGTTACTTCATTACTACTCCATTACTGTTGTATATTAAAATAATGTACATTCTTAATGTAACACCTCGGTTTTGACCCTGATGCATTAAATATACATGATATATATATATATATATACATTGTAAATAATCATGGTGCAGAGCTAAAGGCCAAGACCCCACCATCGATTTGGTTATGTTATGTTTTGGATTGGAATTGTCACCAATAGCATATTGGAATATATGGCATATATTAAGTTGTGGCATCATGTAACTATGCTTTTTAATTAAATAAACCCAACCAGCTATGTTCACTGCAACAAAATTGAGAAGGGGCATGATGTCCTAAGGTTAAGGGGGGATTGATAAATTTGGATCCCATGGGAAAAGCCATGTGTCACCACTATTTTTTCTCACCTTCCCTTCTCTCATCCAACCACCACCTTAATCATTCTGTTGTTAGTTGGGGCATCTATTTGCTGGCAGGAAAACTCCTACGCTCACGCCTGCACTCTCTCCATGACGTGCCTTTTGGGTTGCGGATGGTCTGTCCACTATCCCGATTGTGAGCTGTTCGTTTTCCCCATGCAGAGCAGAGTTAAAAGGGATTACACTCCATTGTGTGGGGGTTCGTTTGTTCTCCTCTTCCTCACCGACTGTTGGCCGAAGGATCGGTTCTTCCTCTTGTTCACGCAGAAAGTCTGTGTTTTGACTCCACCATTGTCAGACTATGAAATGTTGCCGTGGTTTTTTGCTGTGGGATGTTTTTCGTGGTTTCCTTGGTGATATGCTTTCTCCTGTCTATGTTGAGGATCGGATTCCTGCCTGCTTTTCTGTTGTAGTTGTCCAGATATTTCATTATTGATCGTGAACTGTGGTTTTATTTTGTGGCTCATTGGCTATTGTTTTCCACCTTTATTCACTGCATTTTCCCTTGTGAATTGGCTGCGGTAGGCGGTTGTGGGATTGATTTGGCCACAATAAGGCCAAGAATGATCCAGGGAGTTGCTTTTCCCCTGTTAAACCTTTAATAGCTGGGTTGCTGCATGCACGTAGTGGTTTTGTCCTTGGACTACATTAGAGTGGTGAGTGAGGGCCTGATGTGCTTGATAAAACTGGTGGGTTAGGAACCACATAGACAGAGCTAGTGGGCTGGCTTTCTTCTCCACAACCCTTGAATAGCACTGGAAGGGAGATCAGGGTATGAGGGATGGTTTTGCAGAGAAAGGACTGATTTCCTTGTGTTGGGTGTGTGTGGGTGTTCTATAAGCCAAGCTGGTTCTGGTGTCGATGTCTGTAGCTCTTCAATGGCCTCACCAGCTTAGCATTTATCCTTTCCTAGCTCCTGGATGGCCTGATAAACCCAACTTGGTTGACTTGGATGATCCGTTGTTTTCCTGATAAACCCAACTATGTTGGCTTGGCTGAACTATGTACGCTTGTGGGGTTGTTATCCTTGGCTATGTGTAAGCCTGCTAGTTCTTTATTCCTAGGGAAACCATGCCCAGATCAGGGGTGGAAGCGTTGCTGAGAGATTAAAGAGCACATGGGCCTATGGTTGGGTGGAACATTGCAACGACGTAGCTAGTTGCGGGACAAGTTCTCTATAAGATAAGTATTCTTGCCTAACTTGTGTCTGCAACCATATTTACCATTGATAAATGATGATGTACATGTTAAATGTTGATTGATATGTTTTGCTTCTGTTGTGCATATGAATGATTATGCTTCATAATATGTTTTATGCTTTTAAGTATCATCCTTCAGCATTATATGCATGTATGTTCATGTTCATGGGGTTAGATACCTGGTTGATTTGGTGTTTAGTAGCATCCTCTTGCCGTTCGGAGGGTCGGGGATGTTACAGTGTGGTATCAGAGCAAAGGTTGTAGCATGGGTCTGAATGGGCCGTGAAGATGTAGTGACAGAGCTTATGTTGCAGCAATTGGGCCTCAGAGGGCCATGAAAAGATCAGTTAACAGAGGTAGGTTTCTCACTGGCCCAGAAGAAACCAGGAGAAATGGGTGATGACAAGAAAATTCACAAAAATTTTCTAAGTGCTAGAATTGTCGGCTCATTGAAAAACTTAGTGCGAAGTTCTTCCGATGCAGCGAAAAGGATAGTCTGAAGGTCACCTGATGTATGACAATTGGAAGAATATTGTGGAAGGAATTGCGTTCGTCGCTCATCGATCCATCAGAGAACTTAGTGTGAAGTTGCTTCGACACGGCGGAAGTGTTAGTTTGAAGCCCACCCGATGGTGGAAGGTTTTGCGAAATTTTGTTTAAGTGTGGAAAACCATCGGTGATCGACGAAAGATAGATGATCAGAGCGCTGATCGACAAAAAATAGTTGTTCAAGCGTCCACCATTGCGACTGGTTAGTGAACTATCCCACCGATGCATTAGTCTTTCCACTCACCAATGCCAGGGTGTTTAGTGAGTAGTGGCTCCGAGTTCTGATCACATAACTACGGTGGCGGCATTTAGTGCTTGGGAGGGCTGACACTGCAGAAGTATTAAGGTTTAATTCACTGATACGGTGGTGACAAATAGTTGATTTGATAGGTGACGTATAGGGGAAGATGGAGCTGACAGAGTTGGTAGAAGATAAAGGAAGATTTCACCGACAGATAGTTAAACGAATCAGCGAAGAATAAGAGATGGTTGAGCTGATGAAGCGGTAGAAAAGAAGACTAAAGAGAAAAGTTTTGAAATTTTTTCCAAGTATAGGAATTGTCAGTGAAATTTAGATAACAGAACCGCTGATGTGGTGGTGGACACTGGAAGAAATTAGTTGTTTAGACCGCTGATGCCGTTAGTGGAAAATAGTTGCTTGGATCACCGACACTGCAGAAGAATTTAGTTGTTTGTCAGTCTGTCGTTGCGGCTGCCATGTGGACTAGTGCGCCGATGATTAGGAGTTCAAATCGTCAATGCTCCGATCACTGACACGTAGTGCTTAGTGATTCCGACCGCCGACTGATGTTATAGCCTGTGAGAAGAAGAATAAATTTCAGAAATTTTTCTAAGTGTTGAATCCATCGGCGATCGAAAAAAGTTAGTTGTATTGGTCGCCGATGACATCGGAAGAAGTTAGTGGTTCGTGCACCCACCATTGTGGAAGCCCTGAAGACTAGCCACCCGATACAACAGTCAGTTGATTTTCTCGCCGATGCAGATCGGAAGTTTAGACGATTTTCCCGCCGAAACGCCGAAAAGTTAATGGGGAAGAGACCCGATGAGAAGAAAATTTTGGAAGATTTTGGTTGAGTAGAAGGTCATTGGAAAAATATTAAGGATCAGGCCATCAATCGGAAGAATTTGAAGGTTTGTAAATCCTCCATTGTGGTAGTCTAAGACACTATCCACCTGATGGATAGTAGGTCCGATAGCCGATAGATGTCCGCGGAACCCGCAATGAGATCACTTTCTGCCGTTGCAGCTGCCCAAGGGACTGTGCACCCGATGAATAACGCATCTGACCGCTGATACCGCGAAAGACCTTAGCTGATGAAACCACCGATGGATAGACCTTGGCATTGTTGTTACAGTTCAGAGGGTTAGATCACTATGGACCTGACATGCCGGAGGGAAATAAATGAACATACCGCTGATGAGCTAGGTGTTTTGACCACCGAAATGTCAGAAATACAGTTGGGAGGAGGTCCGATTGGACCAAAAGAGATTTGGGTTTTTCGAGGGAACTTCTCAGCAATTTTTCAAGTAGTTTTCAACTATATTTCAGTGGGTTTTCAGCAGACTGTCAATGGATTACCAGAATGAACATGAGAGAGAGAGAAATTTTTTGTGTTTTAGCAAAATTGTTGTTTTATGAATTTCCAGAAAAAGGAAGGTAAATAATTCTGAATTCCATTAATGATATGCATCTAACAGTTTGCTACTAACATGTTTGCAGAATTATAGACACCTCCAAGAGCAGTATTCTAGGAAGAAAAGTGTGGTAAAGAAAGAGGTGGTTCAGTCATGAGAACCCATGATGGATATGATGCTCAAGATTATTACGAGCATGCAGGAGATGCCATGGGAGAAAATGTCTGTAATGGAAATGATGACATAGATTCTAATGGAAGGAGATTCCAAGAGACACCGTCCGAGGTTGCAGCCACCATGAGAAGCTTGATTAAAGATCAGGAAGAGCAACATCAGTTGAATGCTGCCATGTTGAAGATTTTGACAAACTTGCAAAAGAAGATAGATTCTAGACGAGGTACATCAAGGCCAAAAGGTAGTAAGAGTAGCACTAGGAGGAGGAGAAGGACTTCTAGTGGATCATCTGACTCTAAAGAATCTAGTGGAGATACAAGTTCATCTTCTTGTAAAAGGAAAAGAAGAAGGCACCACAGGGATCTCTCTCAGGATGAATTTAAGAAAGTTGAACCTCCTACATTTGATGGTGAGATAAAGATTGGACAAGAGGCTGAAGCTTGGCTTCTTGGGATAAAGAAGTACTTCCAAGTGCAGGATTATTCAGGAAACATGAAGGCAAGAGTTGCCATATTCAATCTAAATGGAAGAGCATCCATTTGGTGGGAACACTTCAAGCAAGTAAAGAGGATTAGTGAAAGGAAACTGAAGTGGAAGCAATTCAAGAGGTATTTCAAGCAGAAATACCTCTCTGACAGGTATTATGGTGACAAGATTAAAGAGTTCCATGAGCTGAGATTGGGATAGAAGACCATGGATGAATATGCAAATAAGTTCTTGGAATTATTGAGGTATATCCGGTACATCAGAGATGAAAAAGTGAAAATCTAGCGGTTTCTGAGTGGATTGCCTCAGTCTTACAAAGATAGAATTGAGTTTTATGAAACTAGAACTCTTGAAGAAGCAATAAGGAAGGATAAGTATTTCTATGAGCAAAGAAAAGGTAAACCTGATTACCATAAGGCATGGAAGGACAAGAAAAATGAAAAGTTTGATCAAAGAAAGAAAGGTTTCAAACCTTCTAGATTCAAAAATCAGCAGAAGCAGCCATCCCAAGTTATGAGTAAGCCAGTTGGAGTGACAGGTGGAAAGCCTAAAGATCCACCACAGAATAAAGGTCCACTCAAATGTTGGAAATGTGAAGGACCCCACTTTCGCAAATATTTTCCACTTGAGAATGAAAGTGAAAGGCTAGCTTATAACATTCAGGAAGCATAAATAGTGGGTCAAGTAGCAAGAGCAACCCCTAGAATTTATGCAGCATTGGAGGACCTCCAGGAAGATCATCAGTCAACTATGGTTGAAGTTGCAGGTAAGATTGTTGAACAATCTATTTCTATTTTGATTGACCCTGGTTCTACTCACAGTTACATTACTCCTAGAGTAGTGGATATTTGTGCTTTTAAGAAAGTAAAGCATAGGAAATCTTGGTTAGTTCAGCTAGCCATTGGAACTAAGAGAAAAGTCAATGAAGTAGTGGAGAAATTCCCATTGGCTATGAATGGATTGATCACTTGTGTAGATCTGAATGTTCTGCCACTTGGTTCCTATGATGTTCTCATTGGAATGGATTGGTTCGAAGCTCATAGAGTAAAGCTTGACTGTTACAACAAGATTTTTGAATGCATAGATGAAGAAGGAAACCCAGTAGTTGTAAAAGGTATTCCAAAGGTAATTTCAATAAGGCATGTTTCAACAATGCAATTGAAGAAGTTATGTAGGAAGGGTTTTTAGTTGTATGCAGCTCCTATTCTGGAACCAACAGGAGATGAAACTCCTAGATTGGAGGACTATCGAGTGTTACAGGAATTCAAGGATGTGTTTCCTGATGAGATTCCAGGGCTTCCTCCAAAAAGGGACATTGATTTCACCATTAAACTTGTGCCAGGAGCGGCACCAGTGTCCAAGACACCCTACAAGATGAGTACACCGGAGATTCTAGAATTGAAGATGCAACTACAAGAGTTGCTGGAAAAGAAGTATATCCGATCGAGTGTGTCTCCTTGAGGAGCACCGGTTCTGTTTTTAAAGAAGAAAGATGGTACACTCAAGTTATGTATTGATTACAGACAGTTGAACAAGGTTACTGTGAAGAATAAATATCCCTTGCCTAGGATTAATGACCTATTTGATCAAATGAGAGGAGCAAAGGTATTTTCCAAGATTGACTTAAGGTCTGGTTATCAACAAGTGAGAATCAAGGATGAAGACATTCATAAGACAGTGTTCAGGACAAGGTATGGGCATTATGAGTTTGTAGTGGTACCATTTGGTCTCACCAATGCACCAGCTACATTTATGTGCCTTATGAATAGTGTCTTCAGCAAGTATTTGGACAATTTTGTTCTTGTTTTCCTTGATGAAATTCTTGTCTATTCTAAGAATGAGGAATAACATGAAGAGCATTTGAGATTGACATTGCAATTGCTCAGGGAGCATCAGCTGTATGCAAAACTAAGAAAGTGTGACTTCTATAGAGATAGAATTCAGTATTTGGGTCACATTATCTCAAAAGAGGGTATATCAATAGACCCTGAGAAGATTGAATCCATTATGAGTTGGCCTCCTCCAAAAAATGTGACAGATGTAAGATCTTTTATGGGACTTGCAGGATACTACAAGAGATTCATTGAGGGATTCTCTAAAGTTGCACATGCCATCACTTCCATGCAAAAGAAGGGGATGAAATTCGAATGGACTTCGAAGTGTGAAGAAATCTTCCAGCGGTTGAAGAATATTCTCACCAGTGAATCAATATTGAAGATTGCGGATCCAGAGAAAGATTTTGTGGTGTGTACTGATGCATGCAGACAAGGGCTTGGAGGAGTCCTTATGTAGGACATCCACGTGATATGTTATGAGTCAAGAAAGTTGAAGGAGCATGAGAAGAACTATGCCACTCATGATCTAGAGCTTGTAGCCATAGTACATGCTCTCAAGATGTGGAGGCATTACTTGATGGGTAGAATATTTGATCTCAAAACAGACCATTGTGGTCTGAAGTATCTATTTGATCAGCCTACTTTGAATGCTAGGCAAGCAAGATGGTTGGAATTTTTATGTGAATCTGATTTTGAAATAAAGCACATAAAGGGAAAAGAGAATAAGGTAGTTGATGCGCTCAGCAGGAAGGTACAGGAAATGCATGTGGCATCTCTTAGTATTTTCCAATCAAATTTGAGGGAGCAGATTATTAATCATGTTGCTGGAGATGAATTGTATGAGCAGGTAAAAGACAAATTGCAACAACAAAGTATTGAGAAGAAGTATGAGGGATATCAATTGGAATAAGATGGAATTCTCACTTATAAAGGCAAAATTTATATTCCAAATGTAGCATATTTTAGGAGAGTTGTTATGGATGAAATCCATCAAGCTCCGTATTCTGGTCACCTGGGATATTAGAAGACAATTGCTACAGCTAGAAAGTAGTACTTTTGGCCAGGAATGAAAAAGGACATGGCTGAATACATTTCAAGGTGCATGAAATGTCAATAGGTAAAGGTTGACCATCAACATCCCCCAGGTTTGTTGCAGCTTTTGCCAATTCTGGAATGGAAATGGGAAGTTATTTCCATGGATTTTATTACAGGATTGCCGTTGACTTGGAGACAACATGATTCCATCATGGTTGTAGTAGAAAAGTTGACAAAAGAAACACATTTTATACCGCTGAAGTCTACGCATAAGACTGATGACATTGCCAAGATCTTCATGAAGGAGATTTTCAAATTGCATGGATTACCGAAGGCAATAGTTTCTGACAGAGATGTCAAGTTCACTTCCAATTTTCAGAAGGAATTGTTTGCAGATTTGGGTACAAAGCTAAACTTTAGCACTGCATACCATCCTCAGATAGATGGGCAGATAGAGAGAGTTAACAAAGTGCTTGAAGATATGCTTCACATGTACGTGATGGACAAACCAACCAAGTGGGAAGATTACTTACACTTGGTAGAGTTTGCTTATAACAATGGATAGCAAGCATCCTTGGGGATGAGTCTGTATGAAGATTTGTATGGAAGAAGATGTAGGACACCAGTGACTTGGGATAATCCAGTGAATAGGATTGTGCTTGGAACAAAATTGTTCAAGGAAATGGAGCAAGAGGTTGTAAAGATCAGGCAGAATCTAAAAGCAACACAGGACAGACAGAAAAGCTATGTAGATAAGCATAGGATGAACAAAGAGTTCAGTGTTGGGGATCATGTCTACCTCAGAGTGAGGGCCAATAAAAGTTCCTTGAAGCTTGGAATTTGTGCCAAACTGTCACCTATATATTGTGGGCCGTTTGAAGTGCTTGAAAGAATAGGACCTGTTTCATATAGACTTGCATTGCCTGCTAGTACTAGAGATCATAATGTTTTTTATGTTTCTTTGCTTAAGAAATATGTACATTATCCTAACCATGTGATAAATTGGGATGTGATTCAGGTGGAACCCGAGGGAGAGTTCCAAATCAAGCCAATGCGCATCCTCGACAGGAAGGTCACAATGCTCCGGAACCGAGCCATAGGGTAGGTAAAGGTGCAATGGGAGCACTACGGACCTAAAGAGGCTACGTGGGAGCTGGAGGATGCCATGCGATTGGCACATCCATTTTTGTTCAATTCTGTGGAACATTGAGGCGGTACCAGTGTAGCATTTTGTTCAAATTTTGTAAAGCACTAAGGATAGTGCTATTTGTTGATGTAATTATAACTTCGGAATGTATTCACTTGTATTTCTTATCTATTGTAGCCCGATGTTTATTCCGAGATGCACTTGTGTCATTTCATGCCTCGATGTTCTGATTGGGAAGATCTATAATGTAAATAAGTCATGTCAAGTCATTGTGGGTAATCCTCCTATTGTCTAAGGGTTAAAGTCCCCACAGTTTCAAGGAACTAGGGTTATTAGACTCTCCTATATAGGTCGGCCCTAGTAGGGTTTTAGTCATGCCAAGATTAGTATAAATAGAGAGATGGACTCTCTATTTAGCACACATCACATAGACACTCAGTTGTAGTGCATAGTTGAGGAAGGAGAACACACTGGGGCTAGATAAGAAGAAGGTTACTGCTGTCAAGAGATCACTTATAGTTTTGGGCTTTTCTATTTTGGTGTTGATTCTATCTCTGAGAAAGTTGCGTGGTTTTCTCCATTTATGGTTTCCCCAAGGAAAAACACTGTGTTCATTGTCTCTTGTGTTTGATTATTGTACTTGTTAATCTCTCACTTAAAGATCCTAATAATGCTAGCTTAATGTTGAAAAACTAACATGGTATCAGAGCTAACCTGAGAAGAAGACACTATGTAACTGCGGGAACCAGGGCTTCCTATTTTGTGGATCTCTCTCCACATATTTTCAGAAAAATAAGGTTGGAATAACTCTCCTCCCTAGGGCGCATCTTTCTGTCGAAACATAATCCAATTATGAGGTTTTTCAGTTTTGGACCCGACACTACTGCCAAAAATTAGGGTTTTTCACAGAAGAGGAATTTTCAGTGAGCCTAGGCCTGGATTGATCTACTCCCTAAAATCAAAGTTAGGGATAAAATTCAAAGCAACTGGTTGGACAGAACTCTAGAAAAGAAAAACCCTAATTTGCTCCTGAACCAGCTCTGTAGGATTTTCAGCTCCAAATCCAGATCCGACATCTTGACCTGGTAAGATCTAAATATTTTGTATTTCCATTTGAGGATCTCAGTTAAGATGTCTCATCATACCAAGCTTGATTAAAATCTTGAAGGAGCCGATAACTTCTGAGCTTGGAAGTATAGGATCTCCCTAGTCCTCAAAGAAAATGAGTTGGACTCCTATATGAGTGAGGAGGTTCCAGTTCCAGAGGGAGATGAGGCAAAGGCCTTACATAAGAAAAAGTTGGTTATGGAAAAGAGAATCATTGCTGATTCTACCAAGGATCACCTTATACCACAGGTGTCCTCTCTCAAGACACCTAAAGCTATGTTTGATGCCCTAGCCAAATTGTTTGAAGAGAAGAACATAAACCGAAAGATGACTCTAAGAAACCAACTGAAGAATGTGAAGATTCAGAATGCAGAAAAAATCCAGTCTTACTTCACAAGGGTCTCCCAGATCAAAGAACAACTAGAAGCTATAGATGAAGAAGTGGAGAATGCAAAAATTGTGATGACAACACTGAATGGCCTTCCTAGGTCATGGGATTCATTCATCCAAGGAATCTGTGCCAGAAAGAAGTTAGTCAAGTTCAGCAGACTATGGGAAGAATGCTCTCAAGAAGAAGCTCGAATAGCAGCTCGAGAAGAGAAGATGGGAAGTGAAGATCAAGCTCTCACAGTTCACTCCAAGAAAGGCAGAAGAAACTCTCATCACTCCAAAGGTAAGAATCTTTACCATAAAGATAATAGTAGAAAGGGACTATCTAAATTGAGATGCTATACATGTGATGAAAGAGGACACTTTGCAAAAGACTGTCCTAGAAACAAGATTAACTCGCATAAGAAGAAGGTCAACAAGAAAAGACATCATGCTCATGCTGCAGAGGATGATGAACCATCCAAGAAAAGAACTATATATGAAAGTGAAGATTCTTCCAGTGAAGATGAATATGTTTTGATTTCTGCTCTTATAGGAAACATTTCTCATGGAAGCACTGATTGGCTTATAAACAGTGGGGCTTCCAAGCATATGACAGGATTCAAAGAATCCTTTGTGAAACTATCAGAACATGAATCACCTCACAAGGTGAAGCTAGGAGATGACTACCAGTATCCAATAAAAGGTAGTGGGGAATCCTCCTATAAGATAGACTCTGGAAAGTCTATAAAAATGAAGGAAGTTTTGTTTTTTCCAAGACTCAAGAAGAAACTCCTCCCCATATCTGCATTAGATGCAAAAGGAATGAGGGTTGCATTCATAGATGGTCAAGTCATCATGTGGTCAAAAGGAAAGACTATCGATGATGCGGTGGTGATTGGAGAACAAGAAGGAGGATTGTACAAATTAAAGGGCCATCCAGAACAAGCCTTGGTCCATGACACAGTAGAGCCAAGTGAAATTTGGCATAGAAGGCTTGCACATGTGCATTACAGAGCACTACCAATTGCAAGCAAATTTGTTGAAGGTCTTCCAGAATTCCAAGCAAAATATGATGGGGTCTGCAAAGGATGTGTGAAAGGAAAGAATACAAAGAAGACATTTCCTAGCAGTGAAAGCAAATCCAAAGGAATCCTAGAAATCATCCACTCCGATGTATGCGGTCCTATGCCATCAAGCTCACTAAGTGGGTATGCATATTACGTTTCTTTCATTGATGATTTTTCTAGGAAGACATGGGTTTACTTCACGAAGAACAAAGATGAAGTATTCGGCAAGTTCAAGGAATTCAAAGCCTTGATCGAGAATCACACTGAAAAGAAGATCAAGACTTTTCGATCAGATAATGGCAAAGAATTCACTTCAAATGAATTCAAAGAGCTATGCAAAGAATCAGGGATTAAGAGGGAGTTGTCCACTCCTTATAATCCACAACAGAATGGGATTGCGGAACAGAAGAACAAAAATATCATGGAAGCTGCAAGAGCTATGCTTCATGATCAAGATCTTCCTATGCATCTTTGGCAGAAGCTACCAGAACAACGGTGTATGTACAGAACTGTAATCCACATAGAGTACTCGAGAACAAGACTCCTGAAGAAGTCTTCTCCAGCAAGAAACCAGAAGTCATCCATCTCAGAATATTCGGCTGTCCTGTATACATACACATTCCAAAAGAGAAGAGAACAAAAATAGATCCTTCAGGAAAGAAGGGTATATTTGTGGGATACTCTGAAAGCTCGAAGGCTTACATAATATATTTCCCAGGATACAAGAATATTGACATCAGTAGGGATGTGACATTTGATGAAGACATAGCTTACAACAAATCCAGAAAGAGACCTGCTAAAGAACCTGAAGAAGCAGAAGCACACAAAATTCATGATACAACCATGAATGAAGAAACTCAAGAAGAAGATCGAGAATTTGAAGAACCAAAATGACCTGTAGATCCGCCTCTGGAGAAGAATCCTCATAAGAGGAAACCTACTTGGGTACATGAAATTATTTAAGGTACGGAATGATATGGGGCTCCAGAAGAGAATGACAGAGAAAGAAAGAGGACCAGATCCTGCTCCGGGTATGTAGCTTTACTATGTGATTTCATTGATAAAGAACCTTCCAATTATGAAGAAGCCGCAGAAAGGAAAGAATGGAAGGATGCTATAATCAAAGAATATCAATCGATCATGAAGAATGATGTTTGGGATGTTGTTCCAAGACCAGAAGGGAAGTCAGTTGTAACTTCCAAATGGATCTATAAGATCAAGCATGTTGCAGATGGTAGCATTGAAAAATATAAAGCAAGATTTGTGGCTCAGGGTTTCTCTCAGAAAGAAGGAATAGATTATGAATAAACCTTTGCACCTATAGCCAAATACACTTCCATCAGATTAGTACTTGCTCTGGCTGCAGTAATGAAATTGAAGATACACCAAATGGATGTCAAGACTGCTTTCTTGAATGGTGTAGTGGAAGAGGAAGTGTATGTAGAATAGCCACTTGGTTTTGAGACACATGACAAGGAGTCTCATGTGTGCAGATTGAAGAAATCCCTGTACGGTTTGAAACAGGAACCCAGGACATGGTATGGCAGAATTGATAGCTTTCTATCCAGTTTGGGCTTTACCAAGAGTAAAGAAGATTCCAAACTTTACTACAAGGTTGAAGATGGAAATCCAGTGATGCTTCTACTATATGTAGATGATATGTTTGTGATAGGTATGGATGGGTTGATTGCTGATACGAAGAGAAAGGTTGATGTCGAGTTAGAAATGAAGGACTTGGGTATGATGCATTATTTTCTAGGTATGGAGGTGTGGCAGAGTGCGAATGGAATCTTCCTTGGACAAGGGAAGTATGCAGTAGAGATCCTGAAGAGGTTTGGGATGATGGACTGCAAGGCTATGGCCACACCTATGGCATCGAACCTGAATCTATTGAGCGATGCTTCATCAGAGTCAGTTGATGCTACAATGTATCGTCAGATGATTGGGTCCTTGATGTACCTAATGAACACGAGACCAAATATTTGCTTTGATGTGAACACCTTGATCCATTTATTGACAGATCCGAGAAATGTTCACTTGATTGCTGCAAAGCATATTCTGAGGTACCTGAGGGGTACAGTTGATTATGGGCTCAAGTACAAGGCAAATCGGAAGATTAACTTGGAGGGTTATGTTGATTCAGATTGGGCAGGCAATGCCATCGATAGGAAGAGCACTTCAGGGTGTTGCTTCAGTATGGGATCAGGTGTGATCTCTTGGTTTAGCAGGAAGCAATCCCATGTGGCACTGAGTACAGCTGAAGTAGAGTATGTCACAGCTTTTTCAGCTAGTTGTGAGGCAGTATGGCTGAGGAAGCTATTGTCTAATTTATTTGATCTCCAATTGGATGCTACTTGTATACATTGTGACAACCAGAGTTGCGTGAAGTTGTTAGAGAATCCAGTGTTCCATGACAAGTTGAAGCATATTAAGATCAAGTATCACTATGTCAGGGATATGGTACAGAGGGGAGCAGTGAAGCTCCAATATGTTGTGATAGACGATCAGATAGCTGATGTGTTGACAAAGCCATTGGATAGGGTGAAGTTTGAGTACTTTAGGGAGAAGCTTGGTGTTCTCCATATTGAGGTTCCCTCCAAAGGGAAGTGATGAGTCCGTGAGCCATTCTGACATGGTGAGAGGATTGGTTCCTTCCATGGTCAGATGTAAGGGCTAAGCCATTTTGTCATGATGAAATGATTGGTTCCTTCCATGTCAAATATGAGTGTTGAGCCATTCTGATATGACTATAGGATTGGTTCCTACATGATCAGATATAAGGGCTATTGTCATTCTTGAATGGAGGTGCCTGGTCAGTTACCAGGAAAACTCAGTTTGAGACGGAGGGCCGTTCTGATATGACTGTGAGATGTGGTCTCATACAATCAGATATGAGTGCATGGCCATTCTGATGTGATAGAGGGATGTGTTCCCACTTGATTAGATATAACGGCTGAGCCATTCTGTCATGGCTAAAGGATTAGGTTCCTTCAATGTCAGATGTGAGTGCTAGCCATTCTGACGAGCAGGTCAAATGTGAGTATTGTGCCATTCTGACGAGTAGGTTAGATGTGAGTGCTATGCCATTCTAACAAGTAGGTCAAATGTGAGTGCTATTCCTTTCTTACGAGCAGGTCAGATGTGAGTGCTGGCCATTCCGACGAGTAGGTCAGATGTAAGGGCTACTACCATTCTCTGGGAGAATGGAGGCACCTGGTTAGTTACGAGGTAGCTCAGTCTAGGACTGGGGGCCTTTCTGATGAGACTGTAGGATTGGTTCCTATAAGATCAAATGTGAGTGCATGCCTTTCTGACAAGTAGGTCAGATGCAAGTGCTGAGGCTTTTCACAGATGATAGTAGTTGTGTCCTATCATGCTAGTGAATGTGAGTGCTGGGCCTTTTGATATGATCGTAGGATTGGTTCCTACATGATCAGATGTAAGTGTTGGGCGTGCCTTTCTGACAAGTAGGTCAGATGTAAGTGTTGGGCAGGCCATTCTGACGAGTAGGTCAGATATAAGCTCTGGAGAAGACCTACATGGAGGCTAGGCCTACAACCAACATGAAAAAGCGTTGGCTCTGTAGAACTTCCTATGATGAGAAGAATCATGAGATAGCACCCGTGATGATCCAATGATGATGATACAGCAGTGATGATCCAGATCAAGTGATGATCCAGATCCAGTGATGATGT
Organism: Pseudotsuga menziesii; assembly: GCA_001517045.1. Classification (NCBI taxonomy): domain Eukaryota; kingdom Viridiplantae; phylum Streptophyta; class Pinopsida; order Pinales; family Pinaceae; genus Pseudotsuga; species Pseudotsuga menziesii. Next base: position 427,430 of record LPNX010577286.1, on the reverse strand, counting down.
CCAGTGATGATCCAGATCAAGTGATGATCCAGATCCAGTGATGATGTCCAGTGATGATCCAGATCCAGTGATGATTTCCAGTAATGATCCAAATCAAGTGATGATCTAGATCCGAAGATGAAGATGACTTGAAGACAAAGATGACTTGAAGATGCAGATGACGAGATGACCCAGAGAAGAAGACCAGTGATGAAAATTGTGTCAAGAGAATACCTTCCTAGTTAAGAGGGAGTGTCGATGTAATTGTAACTTCGAAATGTATTCACTTGTATTTCTTATCTATTGTAACCCGATGTTTATTCCGGGATGTACTTGTGTCATGTCATGCCCTGATGTTCTGATTGGGAAGATCTATAATGTAAACAAGTCATGTCAAGTCATTGTGGGTAACCCTCCTATTGTCTAAGGGTTAAAGTCCCCGCAGTTCTGGGGCACTAGGGTTATTAGACTCTCCTAGAGAGGTCATCCCTAGTAGGGTTTTAGTCATGTTGGGATTAGTATAAATAGAGAGATAGACTCTCTATTTAGCACACATCACATACACACTCAAGTGTAGCGCATAGTTGAGGAAGGAGAAGAAACTGGGGATAGATAAGAAGAAGGTTACTGCTGCCGGGAGATCACTTACTGTTTTGGGATTTTCTATTTTGGTGCTAATTCTATCTTTGAGGAAGTTGCGGGGTTTTCTCCATTTATGGTTTCCCCGAGGAAAAACATTGTGTTCATTGTCTCTTGTGTTTGATTGTTGTACTTGTTATTCTCTCAGTTAAAGATCCTAATAATGCTAGCTTAATGTTGAAAAACTAACACTATTTAAGGGGGAGGGGAATGTAACACCCTGGTTTTGACCCCGATGCATTAAATATACATGATATATATATATATATATATTGTAAATAATCATGGTGCGGAGCTAAAGGCCAAGGCCCCACCAAACAATTTGGTTATGTTATGTTTCAGATTGGAATTGTCGCTGATAGTATATCGGGACATACGACATATATTAATTTGTGGCATCATGTAACTATGATTTTTAATTAAATAAACCCAACCAGCTATGTTCACTGCAACAAAATTGAGAAGGGGCATGATTTCCTAAGGTTAAGGGGGGGATTGATAAACCTAGATCCCGTGGGAAAAGCCATGTGTCACCACTCTTTTTGCTCACCTTCCCTTGTCTCATCCAACCACCACCTTAATTGTTCTGTTGTTAGTTGGGGCATCTATTTGCTGGCAGGAAAACTCCTGCGCTCATGCCTACACTCTCTCCACGATGCACCTTTTGGGTTGCAGATGATCTGTCCACTATCCCAGTCGTGAGCTGTTCATTTTCCCCATGCAGAGAAGAGTTAAAAGGGATTATAATCCATTGTGTGGGGGTTCATTCGTTTTCCTATTCCTCACCAACTGTTGGCTGGAGGATCGGTTCTTCCTCTTGTTCATGCAAAAAGTCTGTGTTTTGACTCCACCATTGTCGGACTGTGAAATGTTGCCGTGGTTTTTCACTGCGGGATGTTTTCCATGCTTTCCTTGGTGATATGTCTTCTTCCTATCTATGTTGAGGATCGGCTTCCTACCCGCGTTTCTGTTGTAGTTGTCTAGATATTTCATTATTGATTGTGGACTGTGGTTTTCTTTTGTGGTTCGTTGGCTGTTGTTTTCCACCTTTGTTGGCTATGTTTTCCCTTGTGAATTGGCTGCGGTAGGTGGCTATGGGATTATTTTGACCATGATAGGGCCAATAATGATCAAGGGAGTTGCTTTTCCTCTGTTAAATCTTTAATAGCTGGGTTGTTGCATGCACACAGTGGTTTTGTCCTCGGACTGCATTAGAGTGGTGAATGAGGGCCTGATGTGCTTGATAAACTAGGTGGGTTAGGAACCACACAGACAGAGCTAGTGGGTTGGATTTCTTCTCCACAACCCTTGAATAGCACTGGAAGGGAGATCAGGGTCTGAGGGATTACATTGCAGAGAAAGGACTGATTTCATTGTGTTGGTTGTGTGTGGGTGTGCTAGAAGCCAGGCTAGTTCTGGTGTCGGTGTCTGTAGCTATTCAATGGGCTCACCAACTTAGCATTTAGCCTTTCCCAGATCCTGGATGGCCTGATAAACCCAACTTGGTTGACTTGGCTGATCCGTTGTTCGCCTGATAAACCCAACTGTGTTGGCTTGGCTGAACTGTGTACCCTTGTGGGGTTGTTATCCTTGGCTATGTGTAAGCCTACTAGTTCCTTATTCCTGGGGAAATCATGCCCGGCTCAGGGGTGGCAGCATTGCTGAGAGATTAAAGAGTATGGATTCCTATGGTTGGGTGGAACGTTGCAGTGACATAGTTGGTTGCGGGACAAGTTCTCTATAAGATAAGTATTATTACCTAACTTTTGTCTGCAACCATATTTACCATTGATAAATGATGATGTACATGTTAAATGATGATTGATATGTTTTGCTTTTGTTGTGCATATGAATTATTATGCTTCATAATATGTTTTATGCTTTTAAGTATCATCCTTCAGCATTATATGCATGTATGTTCATGTTCATGGGGTTAGATGCTCAGTTGATTTGGTGTTTAGTAGCGTCCTCTTGCCGTTCGGAGGGTTGGGGACGTTACACTTAAATAGAGTGATGAGAATTCTTGGGTTGTCTTCCTGTTACATTCAGTTACAAGAGAAGTTGGAACGATTCTAGAAGTTCAACCGTTACAGATGACTAGAAGATAGAGAGACAATATGTTGTAGTTTGTTGGTCATCGGTGTCGATGATGCATGTCAAAGTGTTAAGTCTATATAAGTTGAAATTGAACCTATCGAAGTGATGTGAAGGTGAAGAACTTGTCAAAGTCAATGTTGAATCTGTCGAAGTCGATGTTGGCATCTGTCGCCTCCGACAAACAATGCCAACTGTTGGGTGGATCAAGAGGGGACCATAAAAGGGACCTGGCCTACAATATTGTTATGTTGGGAGAATTTGGACTCTCATCCCCCTCACATATGCCCTAGTTGTTATATATCCTTGCTGCAGAGCTTGGAGGTTGGGATTCTTGGAGGAGAGAAGCAGGAGATTCATATCAAAGGTTTTACGAGGTATCTTGAATGATGAAAATGCATATTTGTAATTGTTTCATTGATTAATGAACATTTGGCATTCTTCCCTTTCCAAATAACTGTGTATGTCTCAACATTTGATTATGTATTGATGCTTATCAAATCAGGGTTTCATGTTATTTTGAATATCATTGCTTTATATGTAGTCAAATTTGGTTAAAAGAAGCTTTGAAGTGGTTTTACAGGTTCCTTTATTGGAGAGTAGGAGGAAGACTCAAGAAGATTCTTGGATCAATTTTTGTCTTGTAAGGTAAAACCATCCTAACCCTTGAACTTTTTCTTATTCACTATATTTGCATAGCTGTACATGTCTATATGTAACCCTAGTATGTTGGTGGCCTCACCCCATCCATAGGAACACTTTCCCTGGAAAAAAAATTGATGACTCCATTGGGTAGAAACTTGTTTGCTTTGGGGTCTCCAAGTATATTTTTTCCCGTATATTTGAAGCTTTGAGTCTTTCTTTTAGGTTAGGAACAATCCTTGAGTCATTTTATACACCCCCTTTGTTGGTTTGGGAGTGGTTTTCATCTTTTTTGCACCTTTTTGTACCCACACACTTGTGCTAGTGCACACAGTAGCATGTTTCCCTCCTACACACAGGTACATAGTGCTTCCACCTACGTTTTGAACACTACTATCACTATTGTGCACTAGTGTGTCCCTCTTCTAAGTGATTTTTTCACTTTTAGGGTTGTTTTGGAAGGGTTTGGTTGCAGTCTTTGGAGTCTCTGTTGTTCCCAAGTCTATGTAGGACCACCTAGAAGTGGTTTCCTCTCTTGATATTGATATTAACTTGATGTTAGAATACTTTTTGAAGCATTTGGGCTTATATGTTGCTTTTTGGTTGATATCCTTGCATGGCATGACCTTATTTTGTATAGTGTTGATAAACCTCTGTTAGTAGGTATAGAATGAACTTATGAGCCCTATGATCCTTGTCATACTCTATATTTTGGTTAAAATCCTTATTCCAAAGTGGTTTACCTGGTCTCTTATGCAAGTCTTCCTTCCAAGAGAGGTCTTGGCATACCTTAGGTTAGTTTAGGGTTTTGTTTTATGGGAATAGTACAAAAGCTCATTTTCTTTATCTTTACATCATATACATGTACTTGTTTATAGTTTATTTTCCTTTTTTGTTTTAAAAGAAAAAATAAAAAGAACAAGTCTTTGCTTTAAATGAATTTAGGCTAGTGTCATTAGTCTTAGGTGCATTTGCACATATCTATTTTTTGAAAAGAAGAAAATCAATCTTTCATTTGTGGCCTGCATTTTCAGTTTTGAAAAGAAAAAGAGAAGTAAAATCTTTGTATTTTCAACCTCTTTCGTATTTTTCATGTTGTTTATTCTTTCAAGTAAAAAAGAATTAGTTTCATCACCTGTACCTTTTTTAGTAATCAATAGCCCTTAAAAAGAACAATGATAATTAAAATGTATTAGAAATATTTCCTTTAATATAGGGACAACACATACTAGTCTAGGCTATTTTTTTGCGTTGCAGCTTATCTCTAAACTACCAAAAACTATTAAACTCAAACATAATGGCCATTCTTTTAGGAAACCCAACCTTACAAATAGGTGAACCAAAAATCTCCTCTCACACAGGAGTCAAGCATGAGGTCGTGTGAGATTGAGTTGCAGAAATACCCCTCCAATACTCAATTGAGCATACAGTAGAGTTGTTGCACGTATGGGAATTCACTTAGTACTTCCTTTTATCCCAATTTGGTTCCTGGTATTGTTTGAATTTTGGGATTAGATACCCTTCCCATGCACATCAACTGGACTAACGACTGTTCCACTAGACCCTTTTTGCAATTTTGGTAGCCTTAGTATCTTGACCTCTAGAACTCTACACAGGTGACAGTGTAAGGTTATTTTCACTGTAACTAGGGAAAACATGGTAGGAAACCCATGAAGCTCTTTGGAAAAGTGGTTGGTGATTCAAAATCTTGCCTCAAAGTGATTATATTGTGGACCTCGGGTAATTTTCTTTTTTCCTTCACTAGTTAGTTATGGGTCCTCATCATCCCAGACTCCTCTTTGAAAGTATCGTTGGTTGCTTTGTCTAGATACTTAGGAATTGTATTCTAGCAGTTTTCTCTTTGTGTTGTTCGTTGCTAGTTGACCTCATTTTTTTATTACTTGTTGAGTCGAAAACTATGGCTAGTATCCCTATGGGAACCAACCAAGAGACCCCCATGCAAGGAGATTCTTGTGCTTTTCCTTTTGTTGGGAATGATGGTGTTCCCTTGATGTCCACTCTAAGTTTTCCTAGATTCACCCTTGGGATACCAATTTGGTTATTTTCCACTCCGACTATCCTGAATGCTCCTAATGCTTTTCATGTAAGAACCTTATATCAAGGGAACCAAAACAATGTATCCCCTTCACCAATAGAATCATCTCCTCCTCCTTCCACCTCATGTGGTGAAATTTTTTATTTTGGTAACCAGCAGTCTAAAATGAATAAAAGGAGGAAGAATAGGAAGAAGACATGAAAGAAAGGGGGAAGTCACCCAGCCTCTAGAGGACATGCTGGAGGAATCCACCCAACCTCTGCGAGTCATATTGGCGGAATCCACCCAGTCTCTATAATTTATGCTAGGGGAATCCACCCAACCTCTACAAGTCATGATGGGGGAATTCACCCAACCGCTATAAATTATGTTGGACCCATCCACCCAGCCTCTGCTAGTCATGTTGGGGGAAACTAACCAGCCTATGGAGGTCATGCTGGGGGAAAATAGTCAACTAATGCAAGTCATGTTGACATTATTGAGAAACCTAAATATGTAGGATGCAAGCCTAAGTTCCCTTGTAATATTTGTAAGGGATATCACCTTACTCATATGTTCCCTTATATTGTAGAAGTACAAAGAGTGTGGTCTAAGTATCTAGGATCATTTTATCCTAAGCCACCTTTGATTTACCAAAAACCTTTTCAACCTTTGGTTGATCGAGTGGTTGAACCAATGTAATCTTTATTCAATCTGACTCTTCCTTTGGAGAGTGATCTGAATCAAGTGGTTGAACCAATTCATTCTTTGGTCAATCCCACTCTTCCTTTCGAGAGTGACTAGCATCAAGTGGTTGAATCGATGCAATATTCGATCAATCCCACTATTCCTTTGGAGAGTGGGTTGTCTTCTAGTCATGTTTTCTTCACTTCTAGTTTAGAACTTTTTGGACAAGGGGGCACTAAATTTGTTTTGAATGAACCACCACCAAGCCCTTGAATTGCTTCCTTTTATTGGGATAGTCTAGCTGAGCCACAATTTCCTTCTGTTGTACCTTTTCAAACAAAGGTCCAAGTTAAACACTACACAATTGCCCATTGTATTGTAGATAAATGAGCCTTTGTTAGTATTTTATCTGTGCATGCTTGGAGAGGTATGGGATATCCCATGCTTGTGTCGACTATTTATCAGTTGTTGGCATTTGAGAGAATACCTAGTAAAAATTTGGGAGTTCTTTCTCAAACACCTGTTACTTTAGGTGGGAATATTGTCTTAGTTGATTTTATGGTTATAGAGGACCCCTTGGAATTCAATATTCTCCTTGGGAATAATTATGTATATGATATGAAAGTTGTGGTGTCTATGCTCTTTTGTGTGACATATTTTCCTCACAACAAAAGAATTGTAACTATTGATTAGATGGAATTTGTTGATCCATCTCATTACCATAGTTTAGACCAAGTCTATCCTTTGCTAATTCCCAGTGTTTTAGTAGACACTACCCCACCACAGGTGAATTATGTGGCATCATATCCCTTCTGTCCAATTTCTACCGAGAAGAATCCTTTATATTCATGTTTACCTTCTTGGGACCCGGTCCCAGTAGTTGACCAGGTGATCTATCCAATGGGGACATTGGAACCCGCTTTTCAACTTATTGATCCAACTTAATGTTTGTACATGTGTTCCATTTGGGATGGTATACTTCCTTCGGATGAAGTATTCCTAGAGTCCATGATACATTCTAACATTATTTTGGATGTTTACCCAGTTGTGGTTAGATCAATCCCTGACTTTATTTTTAGTCTGATATTTTTTATGATCAATCTTCATACGTTGACATTGTTGAGTCTTTGGACTCTCCCATCGAGCAGGAAGTCAGTGATCCCATTGAGTTTTACTCTAGTTGTATATTTTTTACTCCAATGATGTTGAGTATATTCTTGCAAACTCCATCATCTCCATCAATTTTAGATTTCCTCTTGAGGTTGATCTTATGGATTGTAAATCCTTGAGCCTCAGAACTGTAGATTCTTTCTTAGTTAACTATGCCTTGAATATGAATCTTGATTATCAAAGTTTTAAATGTTTCTACCAAAGTGACCTGTATCAGATCTCTTCTTCTAAAATATGATCTTGGTACTCTTGTTTCTTGGTGATAGGATTCTTTGTTCGATTCACGAATGCTTATTGGTCCCATTTTTATATTAAATTTTTAATCACATTTGCATATACATTGCTTGTGATTATGATTCTGATGTTTGCTTCCACACTTTTAGCTCGTTATATAAGCCCTCGTCTTTCCCCTCATCATCGCTTAGCCTTGTATCATTTTTTCATTGCAAGTTTATACATTTTATCTATAGGAGATGCTTCCTGAGTGCTCTTATCTTTCTCATGTTACTTGAATTCTGCTTAGGTTTGTCCCTTGCGCTTGGAACTAGTTTTACATGCCCCTAACACTCATCTCCTGACATTAAGAGCATTCTTCCAGATTTCGTTCAAGCTCGTTAAAAGCAATAACGAGGCTATGAGCTGAATTTTCTGGGCTCATTAAACTTTACGGGAAAGGTATATGGAGTTGTCTTTGAGCTCTTTTCAGACTCCTTAAACTTGACAATATTATCGAGTTAGCTTGTTCCTTTAAACTTGTTAAAGGAAGCGAAGGAACATCCACATTGGTATAAGTTTAACCCTTTTCTGGACCATTTGGATTACTTACGAAAAATGAACCTTTTTTAGCTAACTTTTTCATTTTTGTGCTCTGGTTAAAAAACTTGAAAAATATTTTGATCATTCTTTGTGTTATTCTCATTCTCGTTGAAATTTCAGACAAAGGCATCGAGTTTATTTTTTGTTTCCCTATAATCGCAAATAAATGGAACAACATGAGTGAGATTTATTTCCTTCACACTCATTAAACCAAAGCTTTATGGTTGTTCTTGAAGGGGTGTCGGTATGGTGATAGTTTACCCCTTTTTCGGACCTCACCAACTAACTATGAAAAAGGAATACCTTAGTTATCCTGAGCTAAGAGAGTTCTCCTCTGGATTTTTTTATACTTTTTCGGTCTTTGGCTACTAACTTTATGAAAATGTTTCTCCATAGAGTCTTCTTTGGCATTTATAGACTCTCAAATTATGAAAACACTATCGAGAATCCACTAATTTAGGATCATAAAATCCACTGATGAATGCTTTATCAAGCATTCTTCTCTCTCTTCTTCGAGTTTGCTTAAAAAATAAATAAGGTCTCAAGTTTTCTTTCTTTGACTTGTTAAACTTATATGAGAGGGGTATTAAAAACATAGAAAGGGAAGGGAAGTTTGTTTAAATGTATTTTTATATAATGGAAACAATTATTGTCTCCTTGAACAATGCACTAGTTTGAATCTATCAACAGTTGGGTTCTAGTTTTTGGACTTAGGATTAAACCTAATATCATATTTATTACTCCTTCAGTTGGTTACTCTTCCAATATTATGGAGAATCTGTCAATGAATTCTACACTGCATATTTGTATCATTGGTCCCTTTTGTGTCTAAAAGCTTCCCGAGTCACTATTGTGTCATGCTCAATGTTTAAGGATAAATCATGTGTCTGTCATTCTATAGTTGCCTTGAATTTATATGTTGGCCACTCCTTGGTATCGGTTCATTATATCAAGCCTTCAGTGGTCCTTTTTGCAAAACTTTTTCCCAGTTCCAAATCAAATCATTGTTGATTTTCCTCATCTTGGATGATGGAGGATACCTTAATGCCTCCCTTCCAATGGATATCTTCCTATCAAATTCAACACATCTTGATATGGGAATGTGATTTAGAGTTTATGGTAGTACCGTGGGGATTACAGTCATCAATGGAAGTTTCCATCGCTATTGGGTAGCGGGAATACCTTAATGTTCTTTACTCAATGGATTCTTTAGGTGTTCAACTTCATGACCATTTATTCGTACTTGTTAGAGTGTACTAGGTACCTTGGGGACCATTTTCATTACTAGTGGTTTCACTCGGGTGTGTTAACCTTTTTCATCAATGACCGATAATCAAACGGTTTCCTGCATGTTTGACTTCAGCTCCCCTATTAACATGGTTATGATTCGTACCTTTGGGTGGTTTGGATTGAATACCTTGGGATGACAACATCATCTCTATAGTTTTCTATTGGTCGAGTTGTGTAAGGCCTTGTCACACCTCATATGACATTTTCTAAGAAATAGATCCACCTTTTGTTCTTGTGGCTATGATTGATTATTGAGCATGGATCCACGTTGTTCATTTGTGGTCGTGACTCATCTATATTTTACATGGCGCCTTTTTGCATATTGTGTGAACATTATAGGTAAAACAGTTATACACATGTTGGATCCTCCTTGTATCTTTCTAACGATCATTTGTACATGAGCATGTATCTCCAAAATATTAGATTGTTTACGATTTTTACTTTCTTTTAGGTACCTTCATTTGAGCCTATGATCTTGGTTTCTCCATTTTATTCAAATCCATGACCCAATTATTCCTTATTTATAATTTATTTTGGCTATCATCTTACCCTCTAACCTCATACATTAGGGAACATCTGTTATAGAAAAATCGGCACTTCTTTGTCTATGACGACACTTACAAATTTCGGTCGCATGACGACACTTCATGAAATTATTGTCCCTCACCCAAAGGAAATTCAATGGATGGAAGAGACATATTTGAGAATTTTGTAGCATCCCCATACCTCGTTCTTGGTTAATTGGATACTTAGCAGGTTGATGAACAAGTTTGTAGACCAATTCATCTCCTGAAAAACCCTAAAAATTGCATTTTCCCCCAAAACACAGGTTGTTGGTGTGCCATTAGCATTTTTTACCTTGCACACTTGTGTTGTTAGTGTTCCTCTAGTCCATAACATGCTAATTTCCTTTTTTCCACTAGCGTGTACCCTCAAAATGCCTAAAAATCTCAAATTTTGGGTAGTTTGGGTGGTTTTGGAACTACCTCCTTGGTTGTGATTACTCCATCCTCAACCCTATCTCTTAAATTTTCTATATGAGGGAGAGGGGAGAATTAAACTTGGCCTACAATATTACTATGATGGGAGAATTTGGACTCTCATCTCCCTCACCTATGCCCTATTTGTTATCTACCCTTGCTACAGAGCTTGGAGGTTGGGATTCTTGGAGAGAAGCAAGAGATCCAAATCTAAGGTTTCAGGAGGTTCCTTGAATGAAGAGAAGGTATATTTGTACTTGTTTCATTTATTAATGAATATTTGACATTATTCCCTTTCCAAATCATTTTGTATGTCTTAGCTTTTGATTATGTATTGATGCTTATGAGATCAGGGTTTCATATTCTTCTGAATATCAATGCTTTATATGTAGTCAAATTTGGCTTAAGGAAGGTTTGAAGTGCTTTTGTAGGTTCATTGATTGGAGACCAAGAGGAAGACTCAAGGAGAGACTTGGCTCAACCTTAATTTTGTAAGGTACAAACCCCCCTAACCCTTGAAATTTTTCTTATTCTTTGTATTTGCATAACTTTACATGTCTATCTGTAACCTTAGTATGGTGGTGGCCTCACCCAAGCCATAGGAACACTTTCCCTAAAAACAATTAATATTAATGAGGATTGTTTAGAACCTCCCAAAAAATTAATAATGAAAGATAAGAACCAACTCAATTAAAGGGTCAAAATAACTTTAGTTGTGACGGTTATTGAAACATTGTCATGAACAATTTAGAATTTAGTCATGCTTTCTTTGAACTATTGCCAAAATTGATTAGGACAACTTCAATAATTTAATAGTTAAATTCATATTACTAGTTAAATAATTCAATCTAATCTACCCAGGAAGGATACTATGGGGTACCTATGGAGTTACCAAAAGGGATCATGTTTGACTGTGGTCATAATCATGGAATAGGCCCTCATTGTAGGTGGTGGGTAATAAATAGACCCACTAGGTACTTAGAGGAAATAATATAATAATAAGGGGTAGTCAACATGGACCCCGTAGGAATACTCATTTGAAAATATAAATATACACGAGTGTCATTGTATGAGATATGTTGGATGAATTATATTGCAAAAAGTATGTCTTGTAGAGTAACTAATGGTGTTACCCTACCTTAAGGGTATTCTTGATATTCTTCTCTCCTTTAAGGTGTGAATGTGTTTTGTTATTTTTGAAGTCTATAGTTCTATATCATTGTTATAATTAATTCATGGTTAAGGATCACTACAAGTGGTACCAAATCTCTTTCTTAGGGCAAAATAAATTAGATTTTTTTTTCTTCATTTTTGCATATTCTTGAAGGAAAAAATAGGGCAATGGAATTCAACTCAGTTTCTATAAATTTTTGTACAAACTATGAAGAAACCAGTTGCAGCTATGAGGTCATCCTGAAAAAAATCAAATAAAAAACTAGGAAATGGAGTTATCGCTAATTTTTTTTATTTTTTTATTTTTTTATTTTTATACAACGGGAATCGACAACTGGGGAATGGCTAGTACTCGCATCACACGAGGTCCATGGATCCAATACTGCTACCACTATAAATCTAGGTGCCCTACCACCACCAACATCATGGGACATGGGTAAGCCCGAATGTGATTTGAACTCATAGCCTGATCTAGGCCATGCCCTGGTGCACGTCGAGGATCGTAGTTGACTAAATGAGTCAAGTAATATTATGGAGGAAGCATATAAGAAGAGATAGCAAAGAATGAAATACACTAGGTCGACAAGAAGTATGCGAACAGATAATATCCAAGAATTCGAACCAATTTATTATTTATTCTTCGTGAAATATGGAGGAATTGGAATGCTCTATATTACATTAGTGTACATGCTTATATAGGATGTTGAGACACTTGGGTGACTACATATTATGTTTAGTTACAAAATAAGTTATAATAGTTCAGAATTTCAACCACCGTAGATGACTGGAATACAGAATCATTCTGTCGATGTTCGTCAATCGTCGATATTGATAAGGCATTTTTCTATGCTATATGTCAAGGTGGACCTGTCGAGACGAACCTGTCGAACTAAAAATTTTGAGGCGGACCTGTCGAGGTGAACCTGTCAAAGCAGTATGAGTAGTCAAAGCACTTGAAGTGCTATAATTTTTTGAAGCTTGACAAGCTGCCAACTATTGGTTAGATCATTCATCCTTCCTTAAGAAAAAATGGTCTCCATTGTGTATTCATTCATGTGAGAAAACTTCTTGGCTACTTCGATAGCAGAGTACCATTTTCCTTATGCGACGAGTTGTCAAGGTTTAGCCACTTAAAATAAGGGAATGGAGTTCATCCTTATATGGCGTATGTGTCATCCCACCATGGTGTCTCAAAGAAAAGGTTGCTGACCATCTGGATGGATGTCTTCAGGTTTTGTTGTCTACAAGTCATTCTGTTCCAACAATGGTGCATGGTATGATCGAAGTAGATCTACATTGAAAACTAGATGTAGGCCAAGGCATGCAAGAATGTTGATCTGAAAATCATTTTGTCCAATATGTTTAAGGATATTATATGTACCATATCGCAAAGGTTTCATATTTCTGTATGGACCAGTGAAGCACTCCTTCTTTAGACGTAACCAGACCTGATACCCAATTTGGAATGAATGAGGAATGCGATGATTGTCATGTCGGGCCTTAGATTTTGCATTAGCTCGTTGCAACATTTCTTACGCTTGATTCTGAATGTTGTATATTTGATATCTGAACTTCAATGCTTTCTCCACTTCTCTTCCTTTGAATTCAGTTTCATTCGACTGTGTCGAGGAAGTGATTAAGTCAATAGGCGCTGAGGATTGAAATCCATAACAAATATCAAATGGACTTTTTCCCATAGAGCTGTGTTGAGCATGATTTTAGTTTTGTTGTATGTATGGAAGGTTTTCATCCCATGTTCGATGATGCTTATGGTTGTACATGTGAAGCAATTGTATGACTAAGCGATTTACAACTTTATCTGTCCATCTGTCTATGGATGGAAGGATGTCAACAAATAAAGTATTGTGTCGAGTTGTTACCAAAGAGTTTTCCAAAAGATGCTAACAAATATAGCATCTCTCTCAGAAATAATGGTCGTTGAGAAGGCCATAATGTTTCCACACATGTTCAAAGAAGAGTTGAGTAGTCTGTTGTGATGTCGTATTATTCTTGCATGGTATAAGTATATCCATCTTGGAAAGTGTCGACTACTACTAATATCGTGTCATTATTATGTTTGGTAATAGGATATTGTGTCAAGTAGTCCATAGAAATATATTCCCATGGTCGACTAGGAACTGGAAGGGGAGTGTACAGTCCTTGTTGTCGATTCGACGGTTTATAAATGTCACAAACCACACATGATCGAATGTACTTGTTGACATCATATTTAAGTGAAGTTCAGTAGAAATCATTTTGGATATTAACAAGTGTTCTTTTTACTCCAAAATGTCCTATAGTCTTGCTCTAATGCGCGTCCCAAATGAGCTTCTATCAGTGCTCACTGGTCGGTAAGCAAAGATGTCTAGGCTTGTATAGAAAGGTGTCCTTCAAGAAGTAGTCGGTAGTAGAAAATGTGTCAGTCTGAAGATATCAATAAATTGCAGAGAAATCATAGTCTACCGAATACAATTGTGGCCAAGTAGTGGTGTCATAAACTTACATACTCATCACTGTAGATAGTAGAGTAATGGGTGGTATGCTGAGATAATCGTTGTGACATTGGCTTTGCCTTTTCAATACTTAATTACCAACTGAAATTGTTGCAGGTAATTAATCCACTTGAGTTGTCAAGTTGTTTGTAGTTTCAACTAGGACGAAGCAAACTGCAAATATTTATGGTCGGTGAGGATGACCGTTTCCTTGCTAAGAATGTAGTGCCTCCATTGCTTAAGAGCTTGCACAATTGGCATACAAATGTTTTTCATACATCGATTACCTTCTAAAAGTGTCATTGAAAGTATCAGAATGGAACACGACTGGGTGACCTGAATGAGTGATCACTGCGTCGAGGGCATAGTCCAATGCATCCATCTCAATATCAAAGGGATGATGCAAATCAGGTAACACAAGTGTTGATGTATTTGTAACTTCAGAATGTATTCATCTATGTATCTTATGTATTGTAACCCGATGTTTATTCCGGGATATATCTATAATGTAATTGAGTCATATTGTCATGCCTCGATGTTCTGATCAGGAGGATCATTTATGTAAACAAGTCATGTCAAGTCATAGTGGGTAACCCTCCGATTGTCTAAGGGTTAAAGTCCCCGCAATTCCGGGGAACTAGGGTTATTATACTCTCCTAGTAGAGGTCGGCCCTAGTAGGGTTTTAGTCATGTTGGGATTAGTATAAATAGAGAACTAGAGTCTCTATTTATCACACAAGTCATCCACACTCAAGTGTAGCACATAGTTGAGGAAGGAGAAGACACTGGGGCTAGACAAGAAGAATATTACTGCTGTTGGGAGATCACTTACTATTTTGGGGATTTTACTATTTTGGTGCTGATTCGATCTCTGAGGAAGTTGTGGGGTTTTATTTTATATGGTTTCCCTAAGGAAAAACGCTGTGTTCATTGTCTCTTGTGTTTTATTGCTGTACTTGTTATTCTCTCAGTTAAAGATCCTAATGATGCTAGCTTAATGTTGAAAAACTAACATGGTATCAGAGCTAACCTGAGAAGAAGACACTATGAAGCTACGGGAACTAGGGCTTCCTAGTTTGTGGATCTTCCTCTACATATTTTCAGCAAAAGTAAGGTGGAATAACTCTTCTCCTTAGGGCGCATCTTTCTGTCGAAGCAAAATCCATTTCTGAGGTTTTTCAGTTTTGGGCCTGTCACTACTGCCGAAAATTAGGGCTTTTCACAGAAGAGGAATTTTTTAGTGAGCCCATTCCTAGATTGATTTCCTCCCCAAAATCAAAGTTAGGGACAAATTTTAGAGCATTTGGTTGGACAGAACTCCAAAAAATCAAAACCCTAATTTGCTCCTGAACCAGCTCTGTAGGATTTCAGCTCAAGTTTCAAATCCGACATCTTGAACCTGGTAAGATCTAAAATCCTTTGTATTTCCATTTGAGGTTCTCAGATAAGATGTCTCACCATACCAAGCTTGATGAAAAGCTTGAGGGAGCTGATAACTTCTGAGCCTGGAAGTATAGGATCTCCCTGGTCTTGGAAGAGAATGAATTAGACTCCTACATCCATGAGGAGGTTCCAGTTCCAGAGGGAGATGAGGAAAAAGACTTACATAAGAAGAAGATGGTTATGGAAAAGAGGATCATTGCTTATTCTATCAAGGATCACCTTATCCCACAGGTGTCCTCTCTCAAGACACCTAAAGCTATGTTTGATGCCCTAGCCAAGTTGTTTGGAGGGAAGAACATAAACCGAAAGATGACTCTGAGGAATCAACTGAAGAATGTGAAGATTCAGAATGAAGAGACTATATAGTCCTACTTCACAAGGGTTTCCCATATCAAGGAACAATTAGAAGCTATTGATGAAGAAGTGGAAAATGCAGAGATTGTGATGACTACTTTGAATGGCCTCCCTAGGTCATGGGATTCTTTCATCCAAGGAATCTGTGCAAGAAAGAAGTTAGTCAAGTTTAGTAGACTATGGGAAGAATGATCTCAAGAAGAACCTCAGATAGCATCCCGAGAAGATAAGATGGTAAGTGAAGATCAAGCCCTCACAGTTCACTCCAAGAAGGGAACACTACTACATTTCGATCCAAAATCCGACGGAAAAATCCGACGGCACGTGGATTTCTTTTTTTAAACTTACCAAAATTCACAAGGATAATTTTTTTTTTGTGAATGTGGCCATAAGTGTCGCTTACGCGACGGCTAGTCTCATAAACATCGCTTAAGCGACGGCTAGTCTCATAAGCGTCGCTTAAGTGACGGCTTGGTGTATAGAGTTTTCATATAAATAAAATAAGATATATTCAAAATGCAATTATGTGTGGTTTAGCAGTGCCCTTTCAAGGTGATCATGGCTAACATGTATGAGTGAATACATGCTTGTGGGATAAGAATGCAAGGTTTGGGGATGGTTGTTAATTATTTAAAGAGAACTAACTCTAGTCACAATGCATCACATTTTGTTAAAAATATAGAGAACATTTTTAATCTTAGTTTTCAATTTGTAGTGTTGAAAAAAAGCTATTTTTGTATACTTATCATATTATAGTCAGGATGTTTTTGGGAGCATGACCAATCTTATAAAGCATTTGAGTCTTTTATCCAAAACTAGTAGGTTCCTAACTTCAAAGGAAAAATTAAAGTTACTTTTTTGGTAAAGACTTCTTCGATTTACATTTTCAATCTAACTATCGTTATGATTTAATATTATACAATGCCTATGGTTTTGGGGCACTGGAGTTTTGTATCTTAATCAATGGTCTCTAGATTTTGAGCTAAAATAGGAGATTCCATCATATGTTTTAGTGTGGGAGAGATTGCCCCATATCTCTTTTAACAACTATGCATTAAGAGCCTGGAGGCAATATGGAATAAGTTAAGAAGAGTTGTTGATAGAGTTGATCCAAGACCGAAGTTCTTTAGTTGTGCTTGAATTCACATTGAAGTATAACTTGAAGAAGAGCTCCCATGAGAAATAGAGCTCCAAAATCAACAAATAGACCATT
>LPNX010577286.1:352519-404254 GCA_001517045.1 Pseudotsuga menziesii | reverse complement strand
AACATCAATATCTGATAGAGTGATCCAACCAAGTACAAAACAATATCTTTCAAGTATAAGCTCATGACTAATATGGTGGACATTATTTAATAACATAGTGGGTCTTTTGCAATGATTAGGCCAACTTACATTAATTAGAATCTTAATTTAATGACTAATATGGGGGGACTTATTTAGTAGCATAGTGGGTCTTTCTAAATGATTAGGACACCTTACATTAATCAGTCACCATACATGTACCAACCTTACCACTAATGGACCCTTAGGCCTTTATTACATTACTAGGGAGGGTCATAAGTTATGATACCTTCCATAAGATTGGGTAGATGCTCTAAATTGTTTACTAAGTTGCCAGTCCCACTACTGCTGTTTCTGGTGATTGGTCACCACATCATGTTCAAATGAGTTAAACGTTTCCATTTTTTTTATTAAAAAATAGAGTGGATGGTTTTTGTCAGTGTTATTTTACTATGGAAGATTTCTACATGCTAAAACATGGATTGATATATCATTGTATTATTCTTTTGAATTTACAAGGTTCTTAGCAATGCTTATTCTACTATAATTTGCAATATCACTAATATTGTTTTTTAGTACATACTTATAATATGCCAGAGTGTAAACATTGCAAAGATGTCTAAATCTTCCAAGCCACGAGCTGCTTGAATTCTTGAAAAACATTACAAAACTAGCTGGCAGCCTTCTAGGATACCTGCATTTTTAATCGCATATATTGAAGGGAAGTGATAAAACGATTGACTAAAATTATTGTAATATTTCAACTTCCAGAAAGTTGCCTTCAGTAATTTGCAAGAACTGAGTTGATATCCTCTGATTTAGACTGCAGCTGGAATGTAGAATCAGCTGTGATTGACTTTATCTATTGTGTATGGCTCTAGTTGTGACTTTGTCTCTGAGAAAGGAAGCTGAGACATTTTAGGAAGTGGTTGTCATAGAATGTATCCAAAGGCAAGTGAGTTGATGCTTTAGTGGCATTTTCTGTCTTTAGGGATTGGCCGGTGGAGAAATTGAAGGAGGTAAAAGTTGCTGATGATCTAAAGCACCCTAACTAGAATATGGGGAAAAAAATCACCGTTGACTTTGCCACCTTGTTTAATAAGGTATGGCATCATTGCTTTGTAATTTGTCATTGTTTTATTTCTCTTTATTAACCTTAATGCTTTATTGAGTTATTTTCCTTTCCAAATCTGAATATCTGGTATCGGAAATGTTATTTGTTCTCAGGGTCTTGAGGTAATAGAAGCACACTACCTTTATGGAGTTGACTATGACAATATTGAGATTATGATCCACCTGCAATCGATAATTCATTCAATGGTTGAGACACAGGTAGGATATGTTGTCTAGCAAATGTACTTGTGTTCAGGATCTGCTTCTTGTTTTTGTCAACACCAAATTCTTTTCTGATGGAGTTTTGGTTGCTTTTATTTACAAGGATTCCTCTGTTTTGGCTCAACTGGGTTTGCCAGATATGCGATTGCCAATACTATATAAAATGTCATGGCCTGAAATAATATCATGCTCGGAGATAACCTGGCCATGGCTTGATCTTTGCAAGTATGTATTCTTACTAATAAGCTGGTTTTCTTGTATTTCTGATTAGAATGGAAAGGACTGGTTATGAGAAACTGTTTTTCTGGAAATTTGAATTGTTAATGATTTAACATAGTTACAATTGTCTTCTATTATCTCTTTTGCTGAGTGGCCTGTAAATATGTACACACATACTGGTTCGATGTGTCATGGATTAGTGAAGCATTATATGTTTTTATGCAGGTTGGGCTCATTAACCTTCAAAGCTCCAGATTGTGTGAAATATCCTTCAATGGATCTTGCTTATTCTGCTGGTAGAGCAGGAGGAACCATGACTGGAGTCCTTAGTGCAGTAAATGAGAAGGCTGTCAAGTTATTTATTGATGAAAGGTGTGTTTCCTTGTTAATATATTTTGCGAGTCTTATACTAGGATTAGAAAGTATGCATGCTGACCATAAAACCAACTCTTTTGAAAAGTTCATATGCAAGGATTTTTAGTTTGTTAATCTGTATAGTTTCCCTGGAAAATGATCCATGTTTCAACTTTCAATATACTTAGTACACCAGCCTATCTTTCCAGCCAACCATCATTAATTGATTCCAAATCGTAATCCATCATTCCTGTTGATTTAGTAGTCAATTTTCTATTACATGGAAGACAGGCATGGAAAGTTGCAAATTTCTGTGTAACAAGTTGATAACATACTCTCTACATGTAAATGGACATTGAAATGAAGTTACAGAAGAGGTGAGCTAACGTTGCCTTTTCTGTCTAAAATTTATGTTTGTTTCTTTTTGCAGAATTTCCTATATGGATATTTTCAAGATTGTTGAAATGACATGTGAAAAACACAAAAATGAGCTACTACACCAACCGTCATTGGAAGAGATAATACACTATGACCAATGGGCCAGAAATTACACTGCTTCCTTGGAAAAATACAGCTTGGAGCCTGTCACAGTTTGAGGAATTAGCACACCAAAGATTTCATGTTTGGCTTATAAATAATTTTGCAATGAAAGATATTTCTTCCCTTGAAGGGATGTCTATATGATGTAATTTATTGGCTTTCAGCCATACCGAATTTGTAAGAGTACTTCTGACTGTTTGTAAAAAGACAAAAGACCAAAATAGGTAACTGGAGGATTTTTGCCAAGGTTGCACACTTTTCATATATGCTGGTCTTGCATGAGCACAAACTTCTCAAATTAGTCCATATGAAAATAGTCACAGTAAAGGAAATCCTGGCTTTAATCATACACTATAGAATGTTGAAGATATTTATAGAAATTTCATTAAGAGGGCTTTTGAATTAGGTACTCTGCTAGAGATGGCTATAATAAACTAAAATTCCATGTATCACCTTTGCTAAACTATGATTTAATTTTGGAACCTATGCCCATCATCAGATAATTCATGTCACAGGATCTACTCCAATTGCTCAGCTGATAATTCGAGTCATTGGATCTGGTTGGGTTGCATGTAGATTATAAATTTGTGGAAGGATGCACATGGTCAGTCAGCTTGAGGAGTACGTGTCATCTTCCCAAAAATATATATTGCAACAAAAGCTCATTGTGATTAGTAGATAGTTTTGTAAATAATTCTATCAATGTGCCACTGTGAATCTTGTATTGGCAAAAAAATACAAATGCTACTTTCATAGATGAAGTATAAGGGAATCCTATCATTACAATGACTCCCTACATTGGCTATTGAACATTAAGACGCGAGGCACTAAATTTACATCAACTATTGATTACAGCCTAACTCACAATCTATTATGCAGTTCACCACCAAAGATGTGAGTCATTCACATTAGCATGTAGTAATTCAATAGAGCATAAAACCTATAACAGGAAATCATATTACTCTTGGGTAGATGAAATCAATAAATGATGTTGTTAGGCCATACCATGAGAAACTTAATAAAACATTAGGATGTTTTGATATAATTTATCTTATTTCAGTGGGATTTGAAGACATGATCCATGTAGACCCACATGACAAACCCTTGTGAGTCCACATGGCTATTAGTCATTAGTTGATTCATACTCTAGTTAATGAACCTAAAGAGGTATGTTTTTCTTCCCTTCCTTACATTATGGTGGTCTCTCTTAGACTATAGAAGATGATTACGACATTACATATTGCATATTGCATGTAGGTTTTTGCTAGTCAGAGTCCTTGCGGATGTAGGGAATGCATATGGAACAAGTCTCCGACACAATATTTTTTTTTTTTTAAATACAACACCATCGCTTAAGCGACGCCTGTAGGTGTCGGTTAAGAGACACCTTTTTTTTTAAATACAATACCATCGCTTAAGCGATGCCTGTAGGTGTAAATGCTTTTAAAAAAATTTCGTCACCGTCTCTTAACCGACGGCCATGCTGTAGAAGCGACGGCTTGTAAGTGTTGGATAACCGATGCTTTAAATTTAACCGACGGTAAACTGAGCTGTCGCTTAACCGACGAAGTGGAAAGATGTTGGATAACCGATGCAAATCCACCGACGCTAAAAAAAAATCATAGTGTCGTACATGCGACAGGGAAGTGTCGAAAATCTGATAATACGGCTGTCGGATTTTCGGTCGAAATGTAGTAGTGGAAGAAGAAATCCTCATTACTCCAAAGGTAAGAACTCTCATTCTAAGGATAACAATAGAAAGGATCTATATAGAGTGAGATGTTATACATGTGATGAAAAAGGACAATATGCAAAAGACTGTCCTAAGTACAGGGTTCACTTTCATAAAAGGAAGGGGAACAAAAGAAGACATCATGCTCATGCTGCAGAGGATGATGAACCATCCAGGAAGAGATCCAGATATGGAAGTGAAGATTCTTCAAGCGAGGATGAATATGTTTTGATTTCTGCTCTCACAGGTAACATTACTCATGGAAGTGAAGATTGGGTTATAGATAGTGGGGCTTCCAAACATATGACTGGATTCAAGGAATCCTTTGTAAGACTATCAGAACATGACTCACCTCACAAGGTGAAGCTAGGAGATGACTACCAATATCCAATAAAAGGTAGTGGGGAATATTCATATAAACTAGACTCTGGTAAGTCTCTAACAATGAAAGAAGTATTGTTTGTACCAGGAGTCAAGAAGAACCTTCTCTCCATATCAGCATTGGATGCAAAAGGAATGTGGGTTGCATTCATAGATGGTCAAGTCATTATGTGGCCTAGAGGAAAGACTATTGATGATGCGGTATTAATTGGAGAACAAGAAGGAGGATTGTACAAATTAAAGGTCCATCCAGAACAAGCAATGGTCCATGATACAGTAGAGCCAAGTGAACTTTGGCATAGAAGACTTGCACATGTGCATTATAGAGCACTACCTATTGCAAGAAAAGTTGTTGAAGGTCTTCCAGAAATCCAAGCAAAACATGATGAGGTTTGTAAAGGATGTGTGAAGGGAATGAACACAAAGAAGACATTTCCCAGTAGCGAAAGCAAAGCCAAAGGCATACTAGAAATCATCCACTCCGATGTATGCAGTTCGATGTCATCAAACTCACTAAGCGAGTATGCATACTATATTTCTTTTATTGATGATTTTTCTAGGAAGACATGGGTTTACTTCATGAAGAACAAAGACGAAGTATTCAACAAGTTCAAGGAATTCAAAGCCTTGATCGAGAACCATACTGAAAAGAAGATCAATACTTTTTTATCAGACAATGGTGGATAATTCACTTCAAATGAATTCAAGAGACTGTGCAAAGACTCAGGGATTAAGAGGGAGTTGTCCACTCCTTATAATCCACAATAGAATGGGATTGTGGAACGGAAGAATAGAACCATCATGGAAGCTGGAAGAGCAATGTTTCATGATCAAGATCTTCCTATGCATCTTTGGGCTGAAGCTACCAGAATAGCAGTGTATGTACAAAACCGTACTCCACATAGAGTACTCGAGAACAAGACTCCTGAAGAAGTATTCTTTGGCAAGAAACCAGAAGTCAACCATCTCAGAATATTTGGCTGCCCTATGTACATACACATTCCAAAAGAGAAGAGAACAAAAATAGATCCTTCATGAAAGAAGGGCATATTTGTGGGATACTCTAAAAGCTCGAAGGCTTACAGAATCTATTTCCCAGGATTCAAGAAGATTGACATCAGCAGGGATGTGACATTTGATGAAGACACAACTTACAACAAATCCAGAAAGATACCTGCTGAAGAACCTGAAGAAGCAGAAGCAGAAGCACCCAGAATTCATGTTACAACCATGAATGAAGAAGCTCAAGAAGAAGATCGAGAATTTGAAGAACCACAAAGACCTATAGATCCACCTCTAGAGAAGAATCCTCATAAGAGGAAACCTGCTTGGGTACGAGAATTTATCCAAGGTGTAGAAAGATATGGGGCTCCGGAAGAGAATCACAGAGAAAGAAAGAGGACCAGATCCTGCTCCAGGTATGTAGCTTTACTATGTGATTTCATTGATAAAGAACCTTCCAGTTACGAAGAAGCAATAGAATGGAAAGAATGGAAGGATGCTATGAATATCAATCGATCATGAAGAATGATGTTTGGGATGTTGTCCCAAGACTAGTAGGGAAGTCAGTTGTAACTTCCAAATGGATCTATAACATCAAGCATGCTGTAGACGGTAGCATTGAAAAGTATAAAGAAAGATTTGTGGCTCGGGGTTTCTCTCAGAAAGAAGGGATAGACTATGAAGAAACCTTTGTACCTGTAGCCAAATACACTTCCATTAGATCAGTACTTGCTCTGGCTATAGTGATGAAATGGAAGATACACCAGATGGATATCAAGACTACTTTCTTGAATGGTGTAGTGGAAGAGGAAGTGCATGTAGAACAGCCACTCGGTTTTGAGACACATGACAGAGAGTCTCATGTATGCAGATTGAAGAAAGCCCTGTACGGTTTGAAACAAGCACCCAAGATCTGGTACAGCAGAATTGACAGCTTTCTATCCAGTTTGGTCTTTACCAAGAGTAAAGCAGATTCCAACCTTTACTACAAGGTTGAATATGGCAACCCAGTGATGCTCCTACTATATGTATATGATCTATTTGTGACAAGTACATATGGGTTGATTGTTGATATAAAGATAAATCGTACTGCTGAGTTCGAGATGAAGGACTTGGGTATGATGCATTACTTTCTTGGTATGGAGGTGTGGTAGAGTACGGATGGAATCTTCCTCGGACAAGGGAAATATGCAATAGAGATCCTGAAGAGGTTTGGGATGATGTACTGCAAGACTATGGCCACACCTATGGCATTGAACCTGAAGCTATTGAGTGATGCTTCATTAGAGACGGTTGATGCTATGATGTATCGTCAGATGATTGGGTCCTTGATGTACCTGACGAACACGAGACCAGATATTTGCTTTGCTATGAACACCTTGAGCCAGTTCTTGATAGATCTGAGACATGTTCACTTGATTGCTGCAAAGCATATTATGAGGTACCTGAAGGGTACAGTTGATTATGGGCTCAAGTATGATGAGAATAAAAAGATTAACCTAGAGGGTTATGTTGATTATGATTGGGCAAGAAGTGACATTGATAGGAAGAGCACTTCAGGATGTTGCTTCAGTATGGGATCAGGTGTGATCTCTTCGTTTAGCAGGAAGCAATCCTATGTGGCACTGAGTACAGTGGAAGCAGAGTATGTCGTAGCTTGTTCAGCTAGTTGTGAGGTAGTGTGGCTATGGAAGCTACTGTCTAATATATTTGATCTCCAGTTGGATGCTACTTGTATAAATTGTGACAACCAAAGTTGTGTGAAGTTGTCAGAGAATCCAGTGTTCCATGACAAGTCGAAGCATATCAAGATCAAGTATCACTATATCAGGGATATGGTGCAGAAGGGAGCTATAAAGCTCCAGTATGTTGTGACGGAGGAACAGATAGCGGATGTATTGGTGAAGCCATTGGCTAGAGTGAAGTTCGAGTACTTCAAGGAGAAGCTTGGTGTTCTCTAGATCGAGATTTCCTCCAAGGGAAAGTGATGAGTCCCATAGCCATTCTGACATGGTGAGAGGATTGGTTCCTTCCATGGTCAGATGTAAGGGCTGAGCCATTCTGTCATGGTGAGAGGATTGGTTCCTTCCATGACAGATATGAGTGCTGAGATCCATAGCCATTCTGACGACCAGGTCAGATGTAAGGGCTAAGCCATTATGTCATGGTGAGAGGATTGGTTCCTTCCATGACAGATATGAGTGCTAAGCCATTCTGATATGACTGTAGGATGTGTTCCTACATGATCAAATATAAGGGCTATTGCCATTCTTGGAATGGAGCTTCCTGGGGAGGTACCAGGAAAACTCAATTTTAGGACTGAGGGCCATTCTAATATGACCGTGAGATGTGTTCTCACGTGATCAGATATGAGTGCATGGCCATTCTGATGTGATAGAGGGATGTGTTCCCACTTGATCAGATATAAGAGCTGACTCCATTCTGTCATGGCTAAAGGATTAGGTTCATCCCATCTCAGATATGAGTGCTAAGCCATTTCGACTTAGTGTTAGATATAAGGGCTATTGCCATTCTTTGAATGGAGATACCTGGTGAGGTACCAGGGATCCTCATTCTAGGATTGAGAGCCATTCTGATGTGACTAAGGGATGTGTTCCCACATGATCAGATGTGAGTGCTGTTCCTTTTCACATATGATAGTAGTTTGTGTCCTATCATGCTGGTGATTGTAAGTGCAGTGCCTTTCAGTAGATGGTAGTAGGTGTGTCTTACCATGCTGGTGGATTTCAATGCAGTGCCTTTCCATAGATGGTAGTAGGTGTGTCCTACCATGTTGGTGGATGTGAGTGCAATGACTTTCCACAGATGGTAGTAAGTGTGTCCTACCATGCTGGTGGATGTGAGTGCAGTGCCTTTCCACATATGATAGTAGTTTGTGTCCTATCATGCTGGTGGATGTGAGTGAAGTGCCTTTCCATAGATGATAGTAGTTTGTGTCCTATCATGCTGATGGACGTAAGTGCAGAGCCATTTCACATATGATAGTAGTTTGTGTCCTATCATGCTGGTGAATGTGAGTGCTGGGACTTTCTGATATGATTATAGGATTGGTTCCTACATGATCAGATGTGAGTGCTGGGCGTGCCTTTCTGACGAGTAGGTCATATGTAAGTGCTGGGTGAAGACCTACATGATGGCTAGGCCTACAACCAACATGAAAAATGGATAGATCTGTAGAAATTCCTATGACGAGAAGAATCATGAGATAGCACCAGTGATGATCCAGATCCAGTGATGATTATCTAGATCCAGTGATGATGATCCAGCAATGATGATCCAGATTGAGTGATGATCCAGATCCAGTGATGATCTAGATCTAGTGATGATCCAGATCCAGTGATGATGTCTAGTGATGATGATCCATATCTAGTGATCATGACTAGTGATGATCCAGTTCGAGTGATGATCCAGATCCAGTGATGATGTCCCATGATGATCCAGATGGAGAGATGATATAGATTCGAAGATTGATGATGACTTGAAGATGAAGATGACTTGAAGACTCAGAAGACTTGAGATGCAGATGACGAGATAATCCAATTGATGCAGAGAAGAATACTAGTGCTGAAAATTGTGTTGAAAGAATACCTTCCTAGTTAAGAGGGAGTGTTGATGTATTTGTAACTTCAGAATGTATTCATCTATGTATCTTATGTATTGTAACCCAATGTTTATTCCGGGATATATCTATAATGTAATTGAGTCATATTTTCATGCCCCAATGTTTCGATCGGGAGGATCATTTATGTAAACAAGTCATGTCAATTCATAGTGGGTAACCCTCTGATTGTTTAAGGGTTAAAGTGCCCGCAGTTCCAGGGCACTAGGGTTATTAGACTCTCCTAGTAGAGGTCGGCCCTGGTAGGGTTTTAGTCATGTTGGGATTAGTATAAATAGAGAACTGGAGTATCTATTTATCACACAAGTCATCCACACTCAAGTGTAGCGCATAGTTGAGGAAGGAGAAGACACTGGGGCTAGACAAGAAGAAGATTACTGTTGTTGGGAGATCACTTGGTTTTTTGGGGCTTTTACTGTTTTGGTGCTGATTCTATCTCTGAGGAAGTTACGAGGTTTTCTCCTTTATGGTTTCCCCGAGGAAAAACACTATGTTCATTGTCTCTTGTGTTTGATTGCTGTACTTGTTATTCTCTCAGTTAAAGATCCTAATGATGCTAGCTTAATGTTGAAAAACTAACAACAAGTACTGGTGTAGTACGAATATTTTTTTTGAGTTTTTCGAAAGCTTGTTGTTGTGTCGGTGTCCATTTGAATACAATTTTCCCATTTCCTTTCATCAACTATTTCAAAGGCCATGCGATGTGGCTAAAGCCAAGTATGAATCGTCGATAGAAATTCGCTAAACCAATAAAAATTCTTAGTTCATGAATGTTTTGAGGAATGGGCCAATATTTGAGGATCTGTACTTTTTTTGGGTCGGTATTAATGTCTACAGAGTCAATTACATACCCCAAATATTTGATGTTGGTCATCGCAAATGAGCATTTGTCCATGTCCAGATATAGTCGATGTTGTTGGAGAGTTTTGAAGACTTGTCGAAGTTGTTTGACATGTTCTTCCCATGATCAACTGAAAATCAAGATATTGTCAAGATAGACAATGACACACTTACCGATGAAAGGTCGTAAAAGGTCATCCATATATCTCATGAAGGTTGCAGGTGCATTGGTTAAGCCAAAAGTCATGACTAACCATTTAAACAATCCTTCCTTGGTTTTGAAAGTAATTTTCCATACATTGGTGTACTCGATTGGAATATGGTGGTATCCCGACTTGAGGTCAATTTTCGTAAAGAAATTAGCACCTTTTAGATTATCAATGAGTTCATCAATTTGTGGAAGAGGGTATCTATTCTTTACTGAAATTTTTTTGAGATCCCGAGAGTCGATGCACATGCGCCAAGTCCCATCTTTCTTTGGAACTAAGACAACTGGACTTCCAAAAGGAGAGGAGTTGGGGCGGATATGACCCTTGTTGATCAAATCCTATATTTTCCTACGAATCTCTTAATTTTTTAGAATAGATCTTTTGTAAACAGATCCGTTAGGTAATTAAGAACCAGGAACAAGTTCAATGGAGTGTTTTAGCTGACAATATAGAGGGACCTCATTTGGTGCTTGAAATACATTCTGGTATTTTTCAAGAATGTGGTCAATCTATTCTTGTTGTCAGGAGCTACGCTGGTCGGTGAGTCGAATTGTCACCATAGTCTTCCTGGAATGTTGAGGCTTTATCATGATTAATGCAAAATTTTGAGCATGATTGATAAGTTTCTTTGTTTGTTTGGAAGATATCATAACAACCATTGATGTGGGTTGTCTCTTTGGTATTCCATACCATCGATTCCATATTTTGATGATCACCTTTTGAGGTCATGACTGATATGTACCATGTTGATCCTATAGGTAAGGTTTCTCGAACAAGGCGTCGACTACTGAAAGCACTACCAACTCACAGAGTACTTCGTCTTCAAAAGGATTAATGAAGTAGGTGATTTGACATTGGCATGCAATCCTTAGTTTCTATCCATCCTTAATCCAACTGATATTGTAAGGTTGAGGATGTGGAGTGGTGACAAGACCTAATTTCTTCACAAGATATTCAGAAATGAAGTTCTTCTAGCTACCATTATCCACAATCAGATGTAATGGATTTTTCTAAGCCCATATCCATGTATGGAATAGGTTCTCTCATTCCTCCTCATCAATGATAGTCGAGGCTGTTGGAGTGGTCAAGGTCGAATCCAAGAGGGTTGATGCATCTAGATCAAATTATACCAATGTTCGGTTAGACAAGTCGGATGTCGACAATCTTGCCAAAAATGTCTTCCAAGATTTGCATTTTGATGTATCATGGCATGCTGAACTGTGATAATCACACCATTTCCCAGTAGGATCTATTTTTCTACAATCCCTCTTGTCTTTCAAAAATTTATTCTTTTGATGATCGGGATTTGGAGGAGTCAGCTGAGAAGGGTTCTTGAACTTTTCAGAGTCGACTAGTGAATTCTTGTCAGATGTTCGACCTGTTTGCTTGTTCGTGAAATGTGCTTTTCCTTTCTATTTAGCTTCAAGCTTGTTGGTGTAATGAAATGCATCCGCAAGTGTACTGACAGTCAGAAACTCCATCTCCTATTAAATGTACGGGGATAAATCGTTGACGTACTTCGGGACAAGCAATTTCTCTTCTTCTTGGATGCCAAGTCTATCCATGAGTCAATAGAACTCGTCGGTGTAACTCTATATAGACTGGTCTTTCCATTTCCTTACCTAATTCCACTTCTTATATTGTTGTTCAAGGCACTTTGGTGGGTAGAATTCCTTTTAGACATATTCGACAAATTTTACCCACGTGTCCATGAGGTCTCCTTCTTTTTCCATCTTTGTCGATAGATTCTCCCACCAGCAGTGTACATAGGTTGACATTTTTAAGGATGAAATGGTGATATTTTCTTCTTTGTAGATTTGATTCACTGTGTAGTAAGATTCCAGTTATTGTGCCCCATTATCGACGGATTCTCCATCAATCTTTCCTTCAAGTTTGGTATGTCCACATTCATTTGCACTTTGAAGGGGATGATTTTATCAGAGTGAGGTCACGCTGAGGATTCCCCAGAGTTCAAAGTAACTGTCATGAGAATCTCACTGAACTGGGTAAACATTTCAGTTCGCTGGTGAGCCAGTTCTTTTTCTATGAGTTGTTCTATCTCGTTAGTTACATGTATATTGTCTGCTTCTTTGGCCATCTTTTCTGAAGTTGAAGGAAGTGTCTATTTGTGTTGATGAGTTTGTGAGCGTGTTTGAAAATGCGTAAGTTAAATAACTTCAATAGAAGTGCTTATGTAACTTAATATTTGAACAAGATCTTTCTCTGATACTAATGATCCGGGCCATGCCCAGGTTCACGTTGGAGACAACAGTCGACTGAATGAGTTGAGTACTATTATGGAAGAGGCATATAAGAAGAGACAACAAAGTAGGAAATACACTAGGTCAACAAGAAGGATGTGCATAGACAATATACAAGAATTTGAACCAATTTATTACTTCTTCTCCATGAAAGATGGAGGAATCAGATAGCTCTATATCACATTAGTGTACATGCTTATATAGGATGATGATATGCTTGGGTGACTACCCGTTACATTCAATTAAAAAAAAAATTATGACATTTTAGAAGTTCAACTATCACACACACTTGAAAGACAGAGGCATTCTATCGATGTTCGACAATTGTAAATATTGACAAGGCATGTTGGTGTGTTGTATGTCAAGGTGGACTTGTCGAGGCAAACCTGTCGAAGTAGTCCAAGTGCTATACTTTGTCAAATCTTGAGAACCTTTCAACTGTTGGTTGGATCATAACCTCTGTTTACAACATGTGATTTCATATCAAGTGAATCACCAATGAGTCGTGCCCGTGCATGCAAGGTTATCGCTAATTTAAAATCAACTATTTTTAGAATTTTTTCAATGATGACCACACATTGCTGATATCTTTTGATAGAGTCGCTATATTTTTTCAAACAAACTATAATAGATACAAAATGACCGCGGCATGTCATAATTATGATCAGAATAGATATTTCGATAAATATTGAGGGGGATATACTCATTTTATTTTTTTCACTTCCAAAGTAAGTGATTTTCTTCCAATCCCTATGTTTGCACTAGAGTTTGTACCTAGACTACAAAAGTGCAAAGTCCTGACAATATTGAATGATTTAGGCCCATGACTAAGTTTTAATTTCTATAAAATTCTAAGGGAAACACGAGGATAGAGAATTTAGGATTAACAATGATCTATCAACAATTATAACCATATAATGAATAAGTAATGTAAACAACTATGTGTACACATCATGACAAGAACATAATCCTACTTTAGATCTTAATAATCAATCAAATTCATGAACATAAATATTTTCTAGATAGGAAAGCATAGTAAAATGTCATCCTATTCATGAGTATTCTAAGGTAAAAGATTTTATCAAAGAATTGAGTCATAAACAGGGTGATCACATTGATCATTAACATTTACCATGATAATGAATAAAATAGGCTCATATACAATATAATTTCATTCCAAAACAATCTTCAAGTTACTTATAAAAGATCAAAACATGCCTGATACAGATGATGATGTCCTATGGCCCGATTTCCAAAAATTATTTTCCCCAATCTCTTTTCTACCTTTTCTTTTCATACTTATACAAAAATTTTTAAGTAGAAATTTTTAGATCCAAAATTTAAGGATTGAATATAATTAAAATAGAAAAGAGATATCACTTCTACTATTTACATCTTAACTAGTTTGACTCATAAAGCATAAAATCTTTCAACTACACCTATTTATCATTAATAATTGACAGATGTTGATGATGATGAATCATCATAAACATTCTAGAAACATGACCTTCATCTTGTGCTTGAATAGTCGAGTTGGATCTTCATTTGAATCAAAACATGAACAAACATATTTTACTTGCTTCCTCTGGCAACATTATAAGCCCATCTAATTCCCGAGTCCTGTTCTGCAACCGAGTGTACTTTGTATCCATCGTTTGAATTTTGGCTTAGATTTCTTTATTTTGGATAATAAGTTCTTCATTTTGCTGTTGAGTAAGCTTATTTATTCTCAGCTCTTCTTTTAGGTTCTTATTAACTCTTGGTAATTGGCATTAGTTTCCTCTATATCTTCTCTCAACCTCATATTTTCCAGCATTAAACAAATCATTTGAATCATTTAGGTATCCATTTTGAGCTTTATAATACTGTAATGATTTCTCAAGAGCTTCAACTTCTAACAATGTCTCCATGGATGTTTGATGTGCAGGGATTTCTTTCTCTTCTAATTCTTCCACAGTTGGGGACTCTGAACACATTCCCATTTCAAATTCATATATTTTTTTCTTACCTTTATATTTATGACCTTCCTCATGCAATTCTGAAATATGCTCCAGTTATTTTTCAATGTCCTCTAGGGTTTGGTCCACCGTGTGGTGTTCTATATATGAAATTTGTGGATCTTCATCACTTGAATAATATTCAACAATAGTCACTGCATAATTTTGGAATTTAGAATCAAGAACAACTTTCATATTCATCCTCAATTTATTTTTGGACCTAGTCCTTTGTTCCCTGAAACTCTGAAACATGAGTATCTACATTTTTTGTATTGGAAGAAAGTTCCTTAATCATACCACCTTTCTCTTATGCATTCTTTGGATTATATGGAGCAGTGGTCTCTTCATTTTGTAATTCGATGAACACTTTATTTTGTAACTCCTTTTGAATGGGTTCTGAAACAGGGTTATCTTTTGCATTAAACTCACTTTTTGGTTTCTTTTTTTCTTGTTCAACCTTCCTTTAATTCCCTCTTAAATTTTTACCCCTGATTTTCCTCTCTGCTTATTCGTTATTAACATGTACCTTGATATCATTTTGTGTTTTTGGAATCTCTAGGTCAAACCCTGACCATAAAAAAAAATGATGCCAAGATCGATCGTGCTTCCTTAATTCAGTCAATATTAACAATTTAACTAGCCTGTGGTGGAAAATAGAATGATTGGTGTGATCATGATGATTTTTTTACCCTTGTATCCATCTTCGCAAGGATTTTAAACAAGTAATAGGGTAAATTTATCATATATTTTCCATTTATATGCAAGAGAAACCTTAAATGATACCTTAAAACAATAACAAATCGACCTTCACAAATAATGTAAAGGTTACAATGCTAAGCGCATCCATCCACTCCTGCTTTACATTACTAAGATGAATATCCTTTCTCCAATATAAATATTCATAACCAGGCAGCAAATACAAGATTAAATCAAGTTCGAATAGGTTATTTTTGAACCATCGTTCACCTTCAACGGGAAACCCTGTTGCCTCTGCAATCAATCCCTCATTTACTTTGAAGTTCATGGTTTGAAATTTTATAGATGAATTTGTGTAATTATTGGAAGAATATTTAGTTACTTCAACATTATAACCCCCTACTCTTTCAAGAAAAGAGAACCATCCCACATCCACCAGCATTTTAGCACATTGAGGAAATTCTTCATCCCATATCAAATTCAATGGCTCGAGCCTGCAAAGTTTACCATTATTCTTCTTCATTTTGACAGCTATTGAACCCTGCTAGATCATATCCCTCTGGAAAAAACATGAATTCAAGTCTAAACTGATTTTTCGATATGGATAAACTAACAAAACCAATAAATAGGTTACATTAAATGATAATGCGAGGATAAACTAAATTCAATGCATTGTGTTCATTGAACTCCCTCATATATTCAACAACCAGTACATGAGCTCTGTCAGTAATTATAAACAAAAATTGCTTCGTTCGAAACACGCCCAATCTAGAACAAGTGTCATACCCTTACTTTAATGGTTTGAAAATCCAATAGCGCCAACTTGCAAAATATTCATGTATTTCATTGTTGGAATGTATTATATCATATATGGTAATCATAATGCACAAAATTTCAAAATTGGGTTAATTTGGCATATAACATCATGCTTGTAAATACCTTATGGAAGAATTAAATGAATATGAGCCATGTTTTATCACATTTATCATAAAAATGCATAAATAAAATAACTAAATTACTTGACAAGCAATAAATTATAACCTAAGGAACATGATTACATTCTAGGAAAATATGACCTTCTAAGGAAAACCTAAGGTAAAACTAGGATACAACTCCAATGCTAACATCTAGATCTGGTCAGGGATGAATCTCTCCTTGTGAACCTTCAAGAATGTATTGACCAGGTGCCTTGGACTAAACTCAAATTCTACTAGAATTATACCCTATGGAATTTTAACTGAAAATTGAATTTTTGTAATATTCATTGGGATGGAGTCTTATTCCAAAACAACAAAAAAATGCCAAAATTCAATAGTATATACAATGAAATATGGTCACCTATGATCTTAGTATGTGTAGAAATGTTTCATAAAACGTCCATTAACTGGTCCTGCAACTTCTTCAATCTCCAAGTTCTGTAACACAAAAGTGTTATTTTCCAAAAAAATTATAATTTTAAAAGGTCCAAGCCATAAATTATCAAATTTTCCATGCTTACCTTTTTCATCTCTATGTTTATCCCATCTGAGTATTGTATCACCCATTAAGAAAGTATCTTTTTAAATTTCCTATCAAATATTTCTTTGACTTTCCTCTTATAAGCCTCAGGATTTTCTACTAACGTTTATCTTTCCTGTTGTAGTTCAACTATTTGAAACATTATTCTCTTAATTTCATTCGGTTCTTCTTCAATGTCCTACAGAAACTTAATTAGTAGAAAACTTAATTGAACAGGAAATACTTCTTCAATGCCATAAAAAAGATAGAAACGAGATGTTCCAATGGCATTTTTGGTAGTCACCCTATCTTCCCAAAGAGCATATTTTAGCATAGTATCCCAAGCCCTTTTATTTTGGAATAACATCTTTTGAATGTTGTTAATAATACTCTTATTTGTATTCTCTACTAACCCATTTCCTTGAGGGTAATAGGGTGTAGAGTTCTTCAGTATGATGTTATTCTCTTCATAGATATTTATCATAGTTTTAGACTTAAAGGATGGATCATTGGAAGTCACCAATTTCCTTGGGAATCCAAATCTACTTATAATATTTTATTGAAGAAAATTGATGATGACTTTGTCTGTTTATCTTCTTGTGGGAATTGCTTCCACCCACTTGGTAAAAAATTCAGTGGCTATTAAAATCCACTTATGTTGGCCACTTGAGGGAGGATGGATCTCACCTATAAAATATAAACACTAAAATGGAGCATTAATTGCAATGGGTTTTAAAGGTAGAGATTGCAGCTTTTGCTTACCAACAAACTTTTGGCATTCAATGCAAGCTTTCACCTGAGAATAAACATTTGTAAATAGGGTGGTCCAATAGTATCCTTCTCTTATAATCTTGAATGATGTTGCTTTCCAGTATTTGTGACCTCCACATGCACCACCATGTAATTCTGCAGTAACTAAATCAACCTCAGACATGTCCAAACATTTAAGTAACATACCACCAGGGTATTTCCAATATAGAATTTGATCAATTAAAATATATTTCATGGCCTTGAGTTTTAATGATATATATTCATTCTTATTCATGTCAGTAGGACACTCTAAATACAATATAAAATAAACAATTTTACCATGCCAAGGGGAATCAAGATATTTTTCATAAGTTTCTTCCTTACTCTGTTTTGTTGGTGATCCTTGTATTGATTGATTTGTTATCAAATGAATATCTAAAGCTTGACAATTTGAGTCTGCGATAATTTTATCTAAACCCTACCCCTTTACCAATTTTGTAGGTTTAATTTCAACATCATATTCCATCATTTTAGATATCCAACGTCCTACTTTTCCTTCACTGTTAGCTTGCAACATAATTTTTGTAACTGCTGCACTTGGAACATAAGCTATGATTTTGGAATGTATAACATAAATCACAAAGAATTTCATAGCTTTAACCAATGGGTAGGATTTTTTTCCATTATACTATATTTAATCTTTGGATCTCTCAATGTTTTACTAAAGAATGAAATTGGTTGTTCTAAACCATCATAATTCTTTTGCGATAATACAACAACTATAGTATATTCAGATGCAAACAAAAAGATTGAAAATTCTTTAGTAAAATCAGGACTTACCAACACTGGTTCTTCTATGAGTGCTTTATTTATCCTTTCAAATGAAAACCTAGCCTTAGCTGGCCACTTTACTTCCCTGTCTTTCTTAAGCATATATGCGATCTGTTTAATAATCTCTGCATATTTAGGGATAAACCACCTTAAAAAGTTTATTTTTCCAATGAAAGATTGAATCTTTTTTTTTCTAGGAATATTGATCTTCAAGATGGCTTTGACATGTTCTAGATCTATTTTAATCCCTTAAGTAGAGACTATATGACCTAAGAGCTTACCTTCTTCCATGGAAAAATGAGACTTCTTTGTATATTAAGACAATCCAAATTTCCTGCACTTAAGAAAAGTTTGATTCAAATTCTTTAGATGTTCATCATCATATTTGGAGAATATTGTAATATCATCTAGATATATAACTACAAAATTTTCTTTCTCACTAACAAAATCTATATTTATATCCCTTTGAAATGTAACACCATCATTCACAAGTCTGAAAGGCATTTTGTCATACGTAAACATGCCCCAAGGAGTAGTAAAGGTCATTTTTTCTCTATCCTCTACCTACACAACAAGCTGATTATAGCTGAGGAATCCATCAATCATTGATATCCTCTAAGAACCCACCACTCTTTGTAAAATTTGATCAATTTTGGGCAATCTATAGTTGTCTTTAAGGGAACATCTGTTCAAATTATGAAAGTCTACACAAAGCCTTATTTCCCCATTCTTATTACGTATTGGCTCTAGAGTTCTACCCAAGAAGAATATCTAATAGGTATTATAATATTTGAATCTAATACTTTTTTGACCTCTTTTTCAATAACTGGTAGCAATGTTGGATTAAGTCTTCTAAGTTTCTTTCTAAAAGTATTAGTATTGGGATTTAATGGAATATTATGTTGGATTATGCTGGTATTATAAGTTTTCATATCTTCATATGACCAAGAAAAAATATCAACAAATTCTTTCAGCAGTTTAATATAATTGTTACTTTCCACTTCTTAAAGTGTCTTGGTTATTTTAATCATTTCGGGCTCATCAACAATACCAATATTACAACTTAATAAATTTTCTTTAGAATATTGCATGGTAGGATTCAATAAAGTGTCATATTTTGAAAATAACATTTCAAGAGGAACAACCCCTTTGCGAATGAAATTTCCTCTTAATTCAATTATCTTGTGGTTTCCAATTGAATTTTTTGTACATGAAGCACTTTTATCCAACTCAACATTTTGATCTTGATCAATTAGTGAAGTGGAAAACTCACCTATCATTTCTAAAAAAATATTAATCTCATGATCATCATGGAATACTCTCCAATGTTAGATATTATTTGGAACTAAAGGTCTGTACCTTACTTCAATTGGATACTTGAGTTATGTTCATTTTGGAAAATTAAGTAAGTTGTTGCCAAAGCCAATGAATATGTTGTTTGATTGTGATCTCTTGGGATGAAATATATATTAAAATCTAAGAAAAAATTATCTACCAGAACTCATTTTGGTATACTTTTAACAACTGTTGTTTGACTTGATATACATTCTTCACCTGCTGAACCACTAATTCAGAGTCGCCAAACACAGTCAGCTCTTGAATGTCTAAGTCCTTTGCATCCCTTATCCTAATAATTAATGCTTCATATTCAACAATGTTATTCGTTGTTAGTAATTCCAACTTATACATCAAATAAATAATCTCACCTCCTGGAGAAATAAGTACAATGCTTGCTCCTGATCCTTCCTTAGATGACGAACCATCAAAATAAATTTGCCATAAATTTGCCATGATCTTTTTCAACTTCTAAAATAAATTTAGTATCATTATCTAAATGTAACATACAAGAACCCATATCTTCTTGAATTGCATAAATAGGATGATTCGTAGGATTTTTATTGTCACTTACTAAATAAGAAAGTTGTACCTCCCTATAAAGTCTCATCTACTCCCCTGCGAACACTGAAATTGTAGCATAAGAAATATCCATTTGTAAGTTTCATCCTACCCTCTTTTCCCATGACCTTGACAACATCATACCAAATTTAGGAGAAATATCAGCCATAACAACATCCATTAACACACTTTTCATTGGAAAATGTGTAAGGTTGAAAATAAGATCCTTAATAACCCCAAGACACTTAAATGATATGGAATCAAAATCATACATATCATGGTAAGGATTAGTGATAGTTAGCCCCAAAGCTTCCACAACTCCCTTCGGCATAAGATTGTGTGAAGCACCAGAATCTACAAGACAATTATGTAACATTTGATTATAAATAGTAAGAGTGATATAGAATGGAGGAGGGTAGCATGATTTATCATCTATATGACCAAATGATTTGGGACAAAAAATGACA
The DNA here is from genome assembly GCA_001517045.1 of Pseudotsuga menziesii. NCBI lineage: Eukaryota > Viridiplantae > Streptophyta > Pinopsida > Pinales > Pinaceae > Pseudotsuga > Pseudotsuga menziesii. The sequence goes on along the minus strand of LPNX010577286.1, from coordinate 383,589 downwards.
GTTGGATTTTCATCTTGTAAATTAATCACATCTGAAGGGATATAATTGACTGGAGGATTGAATATTTTGAGAGTAGACTCTCTATATGACTGATTTTTAATAAGTTCAGTCAATGGAATAGGAATTTTGATCTTGTTAATTTCATGTTTGAGATTGAAACCAATAGAAAATATGCCTACATCTTCCATATCTAAAACTCTATCTTTATTTCCCTATTGATCTTATTTATTCTCAAGAGACAACCCTTACTTTGGATGAAAATTCCTTTCCTTTTCTTTGTCTGGTGAAGCCTACTTTATTCCAGATCTCAGACCATAAGTCTTATGTTGCACTGCTTGGAAAATTTCTGGAATATATGAAACTTGTTAAAAATTATCTTTTTTCATGATAATTAGCAACTTTTGCATAATGATATTCAGACTTAGTTAGAAAACTGGAAGATGGCACATCATCCAATTGATCAATGTTTGGATCTAAGTCTTCAACCTCTAGCTCATCTATTTCATTATATTCATCATCTTGTATCAAATTGTTTTGAACAGGAGGTTGTGTTTTTTGGTCTTCATTATTCCTCCAATCTCTAGGAAAAAACCTAGGATTAAATGGCCTTCTAACTTATTGGGATTTCGATTATCATTCCCTTGAATAGGTCTATTTTGATTTCTATTTTCCATTTCTATCCTACTGATTTTTGTTGATAAATTCTTAATGATTTTGGTCATCTCATCCATCTTACTATCTGTTACCTTTTCCCCTAAAGTAGATGGTAGCATTTTTTTTCCTTTTCTTGTCTTCCCCATGATATTCTAATTTATCCCTTAACTTATTTGATGCCATCAAGTTTGAATCTACCTCCAAATATACTTCTTTCATATTCATAAGAGTAATGGATCATCTTTTCCTTAGTAATATAGAGAACTCAACATCAAAATAATTTGCATAGGTAAGTTTTGAATATGTCTCAGTAGGCTTAATTTCTATAGGGATCTTATTATACATCTTGTTAAAATGTTTAGTAAAATCAGTAACAGTCTCACCTAGTTTTCTTTTCAAAGCTCCAAAATAAGTAATGTAGTAAAGATAACCTTTAGTATATCACCATTATCTCATGAAAACTTCTTCTAAAGCTGTTATCCCATCTATGGAATTTGGTTGCAATTCCCTGAACCATTTCCTTACCTTTGCATCTAAACTTTGGACAAAGACTCACATCCATACATCCTTATTTTCAGTATTTTGGTTATCAGCATAGAAAAAATAAGCATTACAATGCTCCTCTACTGTAACATCTCCTTGTCCATTAAACCTTGAAAGATACTTCTGATAATATCTTCCAAGAAGATCATTAAGAGGTCGAGGAAATACTAATGGGGAATATATAGAATCCACTATGGAATCCATCCTCTTAGGAGGTTGAGCTGCCATATTTGGAAAAGCTTGTAAAGAAAGTGATTGAAGTTGTGGAGAAGATGGTACTTTAACCTTTAATTGGCTAATGGGAATTTCACTAGTGAGGGGTTTGTAAGGTGTTGATGAAGGATTTAAGTAATCAAATTGTTCATAATTTAAAATTTATTATTTTACATCATGAAATGACAAGGGATTAGAATAGACTCTAAAAGTATCAACCTAGGTAGGATTAAAATTATGAAACTCGGGAATAGTGATAGATAAATATTGTTTATTTTCTTCTTCAATAGTTTACAAATTGGAAGAATAAAATGCTTGATATAATTCACACGGTGTTTCTAAAGCTGAGGAATACTGATGAACACCTATTGATGTAGACCTGATATTTTGTCTAGATTCTATTAATAAAATATCTGGATCTATAACTGATGAATGTAAAGGAGACGAAGGATTTCCCCTAGTACCAATAATATTGGAAGCCACAGTGACTTTTTGAACTACATGTGAAAATGTAGTCTACAAGATATACGGATTTTTTTCACCTTCCAAAAACAAACTTAAAAATATTAACACCCAGGGAATATTTACTTTCATTTCTCTATTCCCCGAAAACAACGCCATAAGATGTTTCCACTATAGTTTGTACCTAGACTATGAAAGTGCAAATTCCAGACAATCATGAATGATTTAGTTCTATGACTAAGTTTTAATTTCTATAAAATTATGAGGGAAACAAAAGGATTACGAATTTAGTCTTAACAATGATCAATAAACAATTATAACCATATAATGAATCAATAATGTAAAATATTGTGTGTACACATAATTTCAAGAACATAATCCTACTTTATATCTTAATAATCAATCAAATTCATGAACATAAATATTTTATGGAGAGGAAAGCATAGTAAAATGTCATCTTATTCATGAGTATTCTAAGGTAAAAACTTTTATCAAAGAACTGACTCATAAATGGGGGGATCACATTGATCATTAACATTTACCATGATAATAAATAAAATAGGCTCATATCAAATATAATGTCCTTCCAAAAAATTCTTCAAGTTACTTATAAAATATCAAAACATGCTTGATACAGATGATGATGTCCCATGGCATGTTCTCCCAAAATTAATTTCCCCAATCTCCTTTCTACCTTTACTTTTCATTCTTATACAAAAAATTTAAAATAGAAATTTTAAGATCCAAACTTCAAGGATCGAATAGACTTAAAATATAAAAGAGATATCACATCAACTATTTACATATTAACTAGTTTGACTCATAAAACATCAAATCTGCCACATACGCCAATATATCATTAATAATTGATAGATGTTGATGGTGATGAGTCATCCTAGAAATTATAGAAGCATGGTCTTCATATTTCTCTTGAATAGTCCAAATAGATCTTCATTTTGAATCAAAACATGAACAATCATATTTTCCTTTTTGTCTTTGCCAACATTATAAGCCTGTCTAATGTTTGATATCTCTTATGTAACTGAGTGTACTCTGCATCTATCGTTTGAATTTTTTATTGGAGTTCTTTATTCTAGCTAATATGTTCTTCATTTTGTTATCGAGTAAGTTTCTTTCTTCTCAACACTTCTTTTGAGGATGTTATTAACTCTTGGTAATTGACATTAGTTTCCTCTAAATATTCTCTCAATCTCCTATTTTCCAGCATTAATTGATCATTTGAATCATTAAAGTATCCATTTTGAGATTTATAAGATTGTAATGATTTCTTAAGAACTTCAACTTCTGAAAATGTCTCCATGGTTGTTTAATGTGCAAGGATTTCTTGCTCTTCTAATTCTTCCATGTTTGGGGACTTTGAACACATGCCCATTTCAAATTCAAATATTTGTTTCTTACCTTTTTCTTTATGACCTTTCTCAGGAAATTCTGAATATTATCCAATTCTTTTTCAATGTCCTCTACGGTTTGATCCATTGTGTGGTTTATTTATATATGCAATTTGTGGATCTTCATCACTCAAAGTATATTCCAAAATAGTCACTGCATCTTTTTGGAATTTTGAATAAATAACAACTTTCTTATTCATCCTCAATTTATTTTTGGGCCTAGTCCTTTGTCTCTAATTTGTTCCCAAAAACTATGAAACGAGAGTATCTACTTTTTTTGTATTGGAAGAAAGTTCTTGAATCATACCACCTTTATGTTCTGCGTCCTTGGAGGTATCTGGAGCATTGATCTGTTCATTTTGTAATTCGATGAACACTATGTTTTAACTCCTTTTGAATGGGTTCTAAAACAAGGTTATCTTTTGTATTAAACTCATTCTCTGGTTGCTTACTTTCTTGTTCAACCTTCCTTTTCTTCCCTCTTGAATTTTTACCCCTGATTTTCCTCTCTGCTTCTTCGCCATTAACATGTACCTTGATATCATTTTGGGTTTTATCTATTTCTAGTTCAAATCCTGAACAAAACAAAAAATGACGCCAAGATGGATCGTGCTTCCTTAATTCAGTCAGTAGTAACAATTTAAGATGGTGGAAAACATAATGATTGGTGTGATCGAGATGATTTTTTTATCCTTGTAGCCATATTCTCGAGGATTTTAAGCAAGTAATAGGATAAATTCAACTTATATTTTCCATTTAGATGCAAAATAAACCTTAAATGATACCTGAAAACAGTAGTGAATCAGACTTCACAGTTTATGTAACATTGTACAATGCTAAGCACATCCCTCCACTCGTGCTTGACATTACTAAGATGGATACCCTTGCTCCAATCTAAATTTTCATAATCAGGAAGAAAATATAGGCTTAAATCAACTTCGAATAGGTGATTTTTGAACCATTGTTCACCTTCAATGGGTAGCCCCATTGCCTCTGCAATCGATCCCTCATTTACTTGAAAGTTCATGGCTTGAAATTTTATAGATGAATTTGTGTAATTCTTCGCAAAATATTTAGTTACTTCAACATTATAGCCCTTGACTCTTTCAAAAAAGGAGAACCATCCCATGTCCATCAACATTTTAGCACATTGGGGAAATTCTTCAGCCCATTTCAAATTCACCGGCTTGATCCTACAAAGTTTACCACTACTCTCCTTCATTTTGACAACTATAGAACCCTGCTAGATCATATGCCTCTGGAACAAACATGATTTCAAGTGTAAACAGGTGTTTCAATATGGAGGGGCTAACAAAACCAAGAAAAAGGGTTACATTAAATGAGAATGCGAGGATAAACTAAATTCAATGCATTGGGTTCAGTGAGCTACATAATATATTCAACAGTTGGTACATGAGCTCTATCAGTAATTATGAACATGCACTCCTTCGTTCAAAACGTGCCCAATCCTGTAAAAGTGCCATACCCTTACTTTAATGATTTGACAATCCGTCAATGCCAACTTGCAAAATATTCATGTATTTCGTTGTCAGAATGTATTATATTATATATGGTAATCATAATGCACAAAATTTCAAAATTGAGTTAATTTGGCATATAACACCATGCTTGTAAAGACCTTATGGAATAATTAAATGAATATGAGTCGTGTGTTATCACATTTATCATCAAAAAGCATAGAGGAAATAACAAAATTACTAGGAAAGAAATAAATTATAGCCTAAGGAACGTAATTACATTCTAGGAAAATATGACCTTCTAAGGAAAACCTAAGGTAAAAATAGGATACAACTCATGTGCTAACACCCTGATTCTATTTTTCAGAGTTATGGAAACAAAGATGAGTTTTTTATGGGTATATTATGATGTTAATATTGAAGAAAAGATTTTAAAAAAATAAAAATATTTATGGTTAAGAACTTGGAGATTTTGGTTACCCAAGAGTTTAAAAGAAGATACCACTAGATGGTGGCATCTTCTTAACCATGACATGATGCAAAAACTTTCAAATGAAGAATTTGAAAAAGTTTTTTTAGATGGGTGGTCTCATTAGGCAAAGAATAAAAAATAAAGCACTAAGGTTTTTTTTTCATGTGGAAACTTCTTATTACATGTTCATGGATGTATTCAACAAGATAAGGTCATCGTTTTTATAAGTCCTAGTAGAAAACATAATTTTGTTAATGTTTATTTTACTAAAGATCACAAGTTCTTGCAAATCATATTCAAAGCATACATTTCGGAGGAGCAAATTTTCAAATTTTTAAAGATTTGAATATTATAATAGATAAATATGTGTTGCATTTATATTTTCATGCCATCAATATGGATGACGTGGATATTGTTTTGGGATACCTTTGGATGGAATTTGTTGGTACAACTAATATTGATGTGCAAAATAAATTCTTGAATATTTGGTATAAGAAGATGGAAATTACATTATAGGATATTCTCTTACTCAATAATAAAGGAACAAGGTGGAACATGAAGAAGTCCTTGTAGGTAAAATAGTTGAAGTATCTATAAACATGGTAGATGAAGCATCCAAGGTTGAATCAGAAGAATACAAATCTATAGAAGTACATGAAGAAAATACTTAGGAAGGATAAAAAAAAGGAGAAAAAAATGAGCAACATGGCCCTAAGGAACAATAGGTTCGGGAGTCAAACAAATAAGAACCAAGAGCTAATGTTGGAGTCTATTGGAACCCACACCACCATCAGAAACAACTATCAAGGCAAGGTTGGGAGCATTAGAAAACATGGGACCAGAAAGGAAACCAATATAGAGGAAAATGGAGGACTAAAAGCATTGCATGAATATATAAGAATAAAAAAACAATAACATGGAACCAAAGGATAAACCAACATCAATATAGAGGTGGAAAGGACACAGGTGGACCCCATGTCCACATTTCATTATGATGGACAAATGCTTGTCCTTTGTTATTGTAGTTGATTTCAAATGTCGAAAAGGGACACATGAAATAAAGAACATTGGATGGATGAAGGATGCATGAATATTGAACAAGAAACATGCATAAGGAAAACAATATTAATACATGTTCAGTATTGTATGAATAGGAAAAATGAATTTAGCGCACATATAACATGAATATTTTCTTCCAATTTGAAGAAGTACATGAATGCCAATTTGAAGAAATATATAATAATTATATATAGCATGAAGAGGTATGTAGGGTATATCTGCAAATATTAAGTGCATCAAGTCATGGTTCTTCAATGTGAAAGTCAAAACAGTTGGCTAGAAAAAGGTTCAATCATGCGCAAAAGGTGTGGGAATAAGATGCGGTTGAAAAAGTATGATAATTTTGGAAGTGTGCGATACCCACAAGTGATGACATATCAAATGTGAAAAACCACATATTAAGTGCACAAACCCCACTAATACACGGGACACATATACACAAGCGTCCACTAAATCACAAAAACACAAGCGCAAATACCACCAAAGTGTTCGACTAGAGTGTGAAAGACTCCACATGTTCAATCATGAGAAGAGAGACACTGATGAGAGACATAATGAAGTGGTTGGATTAACTAAGAAGTAAGGAAATACATGTATCAATTTGAATAAACCGCAATGTGTGGACACACTCTTTGATCAAGAGTAGTATAAATAGACATGAATTGGTTGGGATAAAGAAATACTGAATATGAATTTGATATGATTTTCTGAGAGTGCAAGATTCATATTTTTTGGGATCAGTGGCTCTTTGAACCAAAAAGAAGATATATAGAAAGGAGCTAAAGGAATTGCGTAGGTAAGGAGAGTTCTTAGTATATAAATTTGAGATGGAAGCTACAAAGGAAACAAAACATTGTTGATATCGTAGATTGCAAAAGGATTGAGAACACTTCTATTATTATATAGTATTTTGCATATATTATTTTGTTGCAAAAAAGTGCAAAAGACACAGATCAGAGAAGGCCACTATTAACTGCAAAAGAATGAAATTAGATAAGATCACAAATAGTTGCAGAAGACGCGGATCAAGGCACAAATTAGAGAAGATCACAGATAGTTGTAGAAGATGCAGGCCAGTTGCGGATTGATGAAGTGAAAAAAGAAACAAATATCTAAAGGTGCATAAGACACAAATATTGGAAAGTGAAAAAGACACATATATTTGAAGGTACATAAGATGGGGATATTGGAAGATCCATAAGATGCATTTATTGAAAGGTCCATAAGACAGATATTGGAAGGTCCACAAGACACAGATATTGGAAGGTACATGAGACAGGGATATTGGAAAGTGAAAAATACACAGACATAATAGAATATTCAAATCAAAAGGATCATAGAGGGTGATCAAGGAAGTCACAAATTGGAGATATTAAACACTACAGGCTAAAAGGATGCATATCACATATACTACACATAACTACATTTCAGGATAGTTAAATGGGGAAAGTAAAGAGGGAGTAGTAGCTTCCTTCAATTTGGTGTTGGTAAAGCCAGTGAGTGGATGCTCATATTTAGGTCGGTCCTTGACAATAACAAGTTGGTGCTTGCATGCCAGGTTTATTTCTGAATGAGTTGGTGCTCACACTCAGATATTGGTTTCTCCCATTATATATATATATAAAAACTTCTTAGATATTTATGCACTTGTGTTTGTTGGTTGATTAAAATAGAATTGAAATATATTTTGAAGAGATAATTGTTAAATCTATGCTTTATACTGATTCACCCCCTTTGATATAAGAATATTTCCAATAGGTATGAGTTGGATACATTGCTTACTAGATCATATATATGGCTTCTTCCCATGTTTCAAGGATGAAATATGCCAATGTACTTAGGAAGAATAATATAGAGTAACTAGGGAGGTACCCAAGGGGTAATGTGCAAAATGTGGCCATAATCATGGAATAAGCCCACTTAGTAGTTGGTGCATAATGGGAAGGCCCACTAGTTAGTTAGAGGAAATAATATAATAATAAGGAGTAGTGGGCATGGATCCCCTTGGAATACTCCTAAGGAAGTATAAATGTACATGAGTATCATTATATAAGATATGTTGGATGAATTTGATAGTAGTAAGCATGGATTGTGGAATGATTCATTGCTTAAGAAATAATTGATGGCAATACCCTACCTTAAGGGTCACCTCTACATTCTTCTGTTCTTTATGGTGGGAATATATATATATATATATATATAATTATGAATTCTAGTGTTCTATATAACGGTTGTGATTCAATTTGTGGGTTAAGGACCACTACAACAATGGTGATTGAAATTGTCATGAACAATTTAGAATTTAGTGGTTCTCTCTTTGAAAGTGCAAAAGACGCATATATCTGAAGGTACATAAGATGGGGATATTGGAATATCCATAAGATGCATTTATTGGAAGGTCCATAAGACAGATATTGGAAGGTACATGAGACATGGATATTGGAAAGTGAAAAAGACACAGACATAATAGAATACTCAGATCAAAAGGATCATATAGGGTGATCAAGGAAGTCACAAATTGGATATATTAAACACTACAGGATGAAAGGATGCAGATCACACATACTACACATAACTACATTTTAGGACAGTTGGACGGGGAAAGGAAAGAGGGAGTAGCAGCTTCCTTCCAGTCGGTGTTGGTAAAAATAGTGAGTGGATGCTCATATTCAGGTTGTTCCTTGACAATAACAAGTTGGTGCTTGCATGCCAAGTTGATTCTTGAGTGAGTTGGTGCTCACACTCAGATATTGGTTTCTCCCACTATATATATATATATATATATATATATTAGATATTTACACACTGGTGTTTGTTGGTTGATTAAAATAGAATTGAAATATATTTTGAAGAGCTAATTGTTAAATCTGTGCTTTATACTAATTCACCCCCCCTTGATATAAGAATATTTCCAATAGGTACCCATTGGATACATTGCTTACTAGATCATATAAATGGATTCTTCCCCCATGTTTCGAGGATGAAATATGCTAATGTACTCAGGAAGAATAATATAGAGTAACTAGGGAGGTACCCAAGGGGTAATTTATAGAATGTGGCCATAATCATGGAATATGCCCACTTAGTAGTTGGTGGGTAATGGGAAGGCCCACTAGTTAGTTAGAGGAAATGATATATTAATGAGTAGTGGGCATGGATCCCCTTGGAATACTGCTAAGGAAGTATAAATGTACATGAGTATCATTATATAAGATATGTTGGATAAATTTGATAAGCATGGATTGTGGAGTGATTCATTGCTTAAGAAATAATTGATGGTAATACCCTACCTTAAGGGTCACCTCTACATTCTTTTGTTCTATATGGTGGAAATATATATATATATATATATATATATATATATATATATATAGATATAGATATAGATATAGATATAATTATGAAGTCTAGTGTTCTATATAATGGTTATGATTCAATTTATGGGTTAAGGAGCACTACAACAATGGTGTTTGAAATTGTCATGAACAATTTAGACTTTAGTGGTGCTCTCTTTGAACTTTACTATCAAAATTCATTGATTCGATAATTTAATAGTTAAATTCATACTTATTAGCAATATCATATACTAACCGTCAATAAATTATTAATTTTTTGAAATTAAATTAAATCATATTGTCAATATCACTTTAACTTTACTAACTTCTATGCTCTAACTATTATTAAAGATCAAACTACATTGCAAATTAAAAGTGCAGCTAACTATATATAATAGATACTACAACAAAACCTACAAAAACATATACAAAACTTAGATCTATTAACACAAGAGAGGAAAGAAGGTGTCAACAAGCCTATTTCTTTGTTCTAATGTGCCCCGTCTCACAAAGTAGAGTTGTTGAACCGCTTTATGAATAATTACAACTCTAAATTAAGCATGAAAACTAATTTATAAGATACATAGAAAACATTGAAATGAAATGGATTCTAAAAAATGGTTGTCAATCCAAATATGAAAAGGTACTCTAGTTTTAAACAGTGTTTTCTTCTTGTACAATATCCATCCCTAAGCATGAAACTCCATAGTAGTTTTATACATATACATCCCATAGTATTTTTATACATATAGACACAGATACAAAATAGAAATGGTGTTTAATAGCTTAAACAATCTAAGAAAAATAATTCTAAGTTAAACCATCTTATAAACTAGTTGATTATATAACTTTATTTAAAATTGTATCCCCTTAATGAATTCAAAAACAATATCCTAGGAATATTAACAACTAATTCTAAACTATAAGGATCCTTAATATTCCTCCATGTACTACATCTTGTCAACATTTATGTTATTAGTCCAGTTTTTCTTCCTTGTGCAATAAGAGATATTCATAACAATAATACATCACTTCACATGCATAATCCATTAATATCACATCATCCACCTTCCTATGTGCCTTATCTCAACTAAATGGAAAATCCTCCTAGTAACTTGGTCATTAAGAGAACTCCTTCTCCCAAAATTGGACCACATGATGCCAACTCAATCATTCAATGCAACCATTCAAGTTGACTAATGCAATAATGGTCCCTATAGCACGCTCCTAGTGAAAATAAAGGCTAATAAAGTAAGATACCTCTTTTTTCACATGATTTGGAAAAATCAATCCTTTGCTCCAAAAATCATGGCTTTTGATAGCTAGCAAAAAGCATTGGAAATCACGAAATCATTAGTTTCGAGATGAAAATCCAAGGACAAGTAAAATCCACAGAAATCAATATCCTCTCCCTAATTGAACTCAATAAATATATTCTTCTTCTAGGTTTTAACTTCACAAGTCCATGAGAAGCTATGAGAGGGCACATTATTCACTAGATTTCCATTAGTTCATATTTGATTCATTCACTCTTTGACTTCCATGCCATCCTTCCATTGAGAAATTAAGAAGGGAATTCCTTCCTACTTCTCCCATCCATCTTGCAGGTACCAAGGGAAGGATGCCAAATAATTAAAAGAAGCAAAGGACCCTCTTGACGGAGGATCCTGAAGACCATATTTTCACCTTCAAACTCTTTCAATGGTGTAAACATTGTAAGCCTATATTCATTGGTAAATAAAAAAGATAAAACTATTCTTTGTATGTTGGAATGTCTCATTTAGGCATAATTTATAAGTAATTTAGTGTATCTTGATATCATTGTCATTTTTATAAACAATCATTTTTCTTTGATAATACTAATATTGTTTATTTTCTAAGTTTAAACCCAACAAATTGGTGAATCCAATGGTAAGATTGATCCTCCATCATATTCTTTGTTACATTAGTGATATTGATGTCCTCCTTTCTATATTCATTTCTCTATTATTCTCTTTCAGGTCTCCTTGTGATTTTCACCTTAGGTTTTGGGCCCTCCAGGCCTGATCAAAACCCAAAACATTCCCTAAAAACCCCATTTTCCTATTTTCTAGTAATAACACACTTGTTAGCCTCCGTTATGTGCTATCCAACATAAATCTTCTGCAAAACAAGTGCTATAATACATTTTCAATGAAAAATTCTAGAGTTCTACTTAGATTATGCTAGTATAGACCTTTTGTTTTGTTATCCCTCAGGTTCTACATAGTCATTTATGTTCATTACTTTCCGTTTGAACATTATTTTCATGTGAAAGGGGATCCCCATTAGGATCACTCTTTGTTATTTCTTTATGTTTGCTAGTAGGTTACATGTCACTTTCACATTCAGAGGAGCAGGTCACAAAGAGCATTGGATTCAAAACTTCAAATTTAGAGGCCATAACATTGAGAGATTCATTCTTGTTCTTAGATTTTTCTTTTTGCTTCGAAACCATATTTTATTGAATCATTTGTGTTAACCTATAGGATTTGTATGAATCATCATTTTGGTAGTTTGTTGATTCAAGGTTTTGAAAATGTCATTTTAGTTTCATTTACTTTCAATGTTTTACTTTTTTTTTAAATTTATTCTATATGCTTGGTGAACTCTGCTAAAGATCATACTTAAAAAATTTCTAACTTAAACCAACATTATCTCCATTTGGAGACCAAAAAGAAATTATAGCTAGGATAAGGTTGTGGGAATAGGTATCCAAATAACTTGACACAACTAATTTACGTCTAAAGAATAGTCATTGTCCAATTAGGGAGCTAAAATAATTTAGTATTATATATGATTACAACCAATTTGATGACAAGACCATCTTTTCAGGGTGGAAAATTCCAAGAATATGACCAACGAACTAGTGGATCAACTTTCCCTCTCAATATCGAAGTTCCCCTACTTCATGGATTTCAACCGAAGGTGTAGGAAACTTGTTGTACATATATGAGAATAATATATCCTAGTATCCAATTTATTAGGGATCCTTAGGTGGCTCTTTCAACTAAGAGGTCACCAAATAAATATTGTTTATGACATTGTGGAACTTCATTAGCCATTGCCTTAAAACTATAACGGTTTCTCAAAATTTCACTCGCTCACTGAAGGAAATAACTGTCAGTGAGTGTTTGGAAGTACCTATACAAATTATCATCTTGTTTATCATGATGGATATAGGGGAAATTCAGCTAAGAAACACTTGGAAGATCCATAGGTTAGTGAGTCATTTTATTTTCTAAGGAATGCTTGATTGTTCACTTCATTCACACACATTGTTCACCATTTAAACTCATTATTCTTTCAAAAATTTAAATTTTGGATCCATGATGGAGAAAAAAAATTTAGGGGCAAATCCTCGAAACCCCAAACAACAATAATCCTCACATACGAAACTGGGAAACATAGTTTGTATTCATGCATGATAAAACCACATCATCATACTCTGCTCAATTTATCCAAAATTGAGCCTCCCATCAAAGTCAATGTGACCCTCCAACCAAATACCATAAGCACCCATTACATGTAGGAAATACTACTCTTCTTGGGGGCATCCATAGTCTAGAACAAAAGTCTTGTTGAACCAAACAAACATGTACCACCTCTAATTTGACCAATTACTCTTACATTCTTTGCAATATTTTTTGGAACCCACTCCATCAATGTCATGATTTCACCCTGTATCTAATCCATGCAGTACGTTGAGAGATTGTGAAATGTAGTAAAGCCATTGGTACTCAACCTATTACCTTACACTGGCCCACCTGTCATCATGAACCCAATGTTTCGTTGTCTAAAATACCCTAATATTTTACCTTGGAGGTTACCTTTTGAAAGGGAAACACCTTCCACCAAATCTACTCCATGGTGGAGACCCAATCGTATAGATTAGGAGCCACCCCTTCCACCTCTAAATCCACAACATCCACTAGACCATCTTATTGTAAAGAAAATAGATATTCTTACCCACCTTCATCAAAATCCATCATCTGGATTGGTACGTACTTACCCAGAACCATATTCCATCTTATACCATGTTTCAAATACGGGTCATGGTGAAAACATTTACAGATAATCGATGTATTGCAGATGAATAAGACCATAATGTGTTATGCCCCATTCATCCTGGATAAAATTAGGCTCTCCCCCTCTTATTCCTGAAATGAATGAGTTGCAATCCTTTGATGGTGGACTATGTTTGACCTTAGGTATCTTTCCTAATATTCTCATTGAGTTAGGTGCTAATACCTTTATTGACGACATTGTTATCATAATTGTTCTATTTGACTATAACATCCTACTGGGTCACAATTACGTATAAATGATGAATTTTATGGTGTCTTCACTCTTTTGGGTCATGTTATTCCCCCATGAGGGATGCATTTTCACCATTGATCAACTCTCATACTATTATCCCCCATCACATACATATAGATATTGAATTTCAAATTATATCCCTCCCATTGAGTCATGCACTATATGTCCACTTTGATTAAATGTGCATAACCAATTGTATGTGAACCCATGGGTTTGAAACTACCTCCTCAACAATATGATGAGGAGGATAGGTGGACTCACTCACCATTGATAACCTCTTCACTTATTTCATCCCCCACTCACAAAATCAACCATGCCTCCTTGACCACACTCTTCCCAAAACATGAAGAATCCTTGCATCCATTTCCCATTATAGTGATATACTTTATTTAGGTTCTCCTATTAACTATATGTATGTTCCTAATCCCTTCCTTATTACACCTTCTAATTCCATCTCCCATGAAGCTATCAACGTTCCCTCTCAAAGAACGTCATCTCTTAAGATTGATTGGGAATATTTGGAATCCAATTCCATGGTTATCAATCTTGTACCCATACTAAATATTGTCAAACAGTTCATGTAAGAAACTCCTCCCGTAGATACCATACCACCTAAGGAATCTGGTACACTATTTCATATCCTCTTTTTTAGGCTCCCTTTGTTAAACACCTTTCTTTTTTACCTTTGGTCCATCATATGGGTTATTTGGAAGCACCCTTTTCCTTAGTATTCACATAATTATGTTGGGGGAAAGACAATTTACCATCCTAGTCCCATAATACATCATCTAAAACACAACACAGACCAACATTATTCTTCCACTTGTTCTGTTTCACCATACATCATGGGAGAAACAAAATCCACACAGTCTAATTGGAATGATCCACCAACTAACATCAATACTTCATGTGGGGAATCCAATTTAGATTTTTTCTCTTTGGTTACCCCATTATACAAGTTACCCATTATCCTTTAGGAGTGTTTCCCTTAGGAACCCTTTTTCCTTAGCCTCCTTTAGCAATTCCTTCCTTGGGAACCCTTGTTCCATATCCTCCTTTGAGAGTTCCTTCCTTGGGAACCCTTCTTTCGTAGCCTACTTCATGAGTTCCTCCTTTAGGAACCCTTATACCCTAGACTAATTTGGGATTTCCCTCCCTTGGAGCTCTTATTTCCTAAACTCCATCTATAGCACCTTTCTTGGGAACCCTTAATCCCCTTCCTCCATCGGGAGTTCCTTCCTAGGTAACCCTTGTTCCCTGGCTTCCTTCGCAAGTTCCTCCCTTGGGAACCCTTACACCTTAGCCTCCTTTAGGAGTTCCCCCCTTGTTAAAACTTGTTACTTGACTTCCTTATGGAATTCCTTCCATTAGAATCATGTGTTTCATGGATTCCTTATAGAGTTCCATCAGTCATGATTTAGGTGGGAACATTTGTTTCACAACATTTTTAATGCATATATCCCAGACTAATTCCCCAGTGGGAATTTTCTTATTACATAAACATATTTAAATTTTATGAGCACCTTTATGATGTGGTATTAGTTTGCATGTGTGTATGATATGACCATACCAAGCTTACACATGTTAATGGTTACAAGCACCACTTTACGTATCATTGTTAAACTTTGCATATAAAAAAATCCATTTCTCTATCTATAATACATAAACCTTGTTGGAAACCCTATGAAATGAGATATAGGATCCTCCCCATTTAGGAAAGTGGTTCCATCTCATACACTTGTTGCATTAAACACTACCCAATGGTATATATCCACCATTACATGGTTTCTTTAGTTTAGTGACCCTTTGATTCTTATCACCATGATGTTGTTTATACTCTTTAATATTAGGAGCTCATATATTTGAATCCCTAGAGTTGAGCCTCATGTCTATCCTCATAATATCACTTTGATCCTACCTCTATACTCCCAAACAATTCTTCTCTATGGTTGGTATATCACAATTAGCATAATATAGTATCACAATTGCTTTGTATCATTCATGCTACATTATCGAGTTGTGTTTATCAGCCTCCATCTCATTAAACCTAAAGGAAATACCCAATGGATCCCTATACTTTCTCAATTTCATCTAATGATATCATGTCCTCCATATAATAATATGAAAAGGGCACTCATTCCCTTGTTTCCATTACAAAAATTCTTCCCCGGAGGAATACATCAAGGATGCCCCATATCATACCATTGGACTATTTTATTATGTTTTTAAACACACCATATCTCAACTTAACTATTATTTTTTATACAACCTCAGTTTGGTTGAAAACCCCCTTAGTTTCCTTGGTCCAGAGAATATATGTTAGCCTCCCCAAGAGTATACCCTAATTAATCCCATTCCATGACTTCACACACATATAAGTCATGTCATTTTTCCCAGAGAAAGAATTTATACCTTCCAATCCAAATAGCATTAAAATTCACCATTCTAATGACCATCCTCTACAGTTTGGCCTCCTATTTGCTCAAGTTGTGTATCAAAGTTGCTAGGTTTTCCATGCCATTGTTTTCTAATCCAAGGAAGTATTAACCACCCTATATTTATGAATTCCCAATTCATTACTCCCTTGAGTTAGTCCCCATTGTGACATGATATTTCAACTCTTGTGTTGGTCTTCAAAGGATTCCATATGATTTTATTCTAGAGAATATTCCCCTATCGATATCAAAACCTTCATTCTAGGGGATGTGTCTAGAGATTAACAATGTACCTTGCTCCCAATTCCATTATTAGTCGTTCACCTTGGACCAAGTAAGGAGAAACATCATTCCTCTTTGACTTGGTAGGTTTTCATGTGCTCGACTCCAAGACCTTATCGCACCATTGAGAATCTTATATTTCGATGGTCATAGTGTATTAGATACCCACACATGTGTGAGTGTTTTCCAGTCCTCAGAAGGGGGTTTCCCTATAGGTATCTCCATGCATGTTGCAAAATTTGGTCGTAGTTTTTGAAGCAAGTGCAATTTCCACCAATCTCAGGAGGGATTTTCCCTTTAGGTATCTTTCTACATGTTGTTGACTGATATTTAAATATTAGATATCTATGCAAGCAACT
Organism: Pseudotsuga menziesii; assembly: GCA_001517045.1. NCBI lineage: Eukaryota > Viridiplantae > Streptophyta > Pinopsida > Pinales > Pinaceae > Pseudotsuga > Pseudotsuga menziesii. The sequence continues at coordinate 366,550 of LPNX010577286.1, read as the reverse complement.
TTAATTCCACCAAAATATTTACTCTCTAGTATACTCCTCATAGATATCATGTTTGCTTGCATCATTAGAGTTACGTCAAAGTTCACCAATGATATTTATGTATGTTTATACATTGGCATGGACCCTTTGAACCATTGACCTACTATTGGATAATATTGTGGTCTACTTTTTACCATCATATTTTTTTAACCTCATGACATTAAGTGTTGGTCCCTCGTTGTAACACTTTAAGACATCTCGACAAGTACGAATATGCATTGTTTGTCCTATCGAGAGCTCACTTACTAATCACCTCTTTGGTTTGTTGGTTGTGTATATGTTTATTTTTTTCCATCTACGGGGTAGTCCTAATTCTAATATTTCTCCAATCCTTACTTGGTACACCCTCTTTTTCCATATAAAAGAACAATAATTTATTTTGGTCATATGATCAACTCCTAAGCTCATACATCAAGGGAAAATTGTTATCAGTTTGATTTTTATCCTTTGTAAATTAAGATCTATTTATCAAAATAATAAACTGCATCACACATGTAATACCTCATTATTAGATACTCCACCTTCCTATCGGTAATGTACCTTTTTAGTATCAAGGAACATTATGCAGAAGATTGCAAAATCATTCTCACTAGTTTATTATCATACTTGTTGCAAGCACTTCAAAAATTTTCCTATTCTCCCAAAATCATGTATTGAGGTCAAATATATCCTATGTATGATCTACAATGGCCTAAATAGACTCCAAACTTCAACAACTACACATTTACTGGGATACATCACACCTGGGTAGACTCCTTTGGTAAAACCAAAGGCTTCAAGGAACTGGTCCTAGGATTTATGTGAAACCCAAAGGATTATGGTGCAGCATGGTAGTGGTTAGAATGTATCCAAAACTCCAAATAAAATTTAGAAACCAATATAAAATATTTTACTTGGTTGGGTCGAATTTCGGAGCTAGAGAGAAAACTAGGAAATTGTGACTACTCAACTAAGATATTTCCAATTGGATACAAACGAACCTATAGGGTCACAAATTTATGATCTAGATATTGAAATGGATTCATCAATGTCTTAAAAATATTCATCAACTCACAAAATTGAATTTCGACAAAAGAAAGATATTTAACTGCAATAAAACTAGCAACTCTCTTGAAATTGCATTGTAGTCAGCATAAGGTGAGAAAATCACCAAAGATAGAAGTTGTATTGAATAACCAGAAGCAATATGATATAATTAAAATGAATAATAACACATGGAAATTATATATCTGCAAAATTAGGAGAAACTACTCATGAATATGCGCTCATCCTTGGACAAATACAAGGAAGTACATGAGGTGTAATACATCCATTACATTTACACACTAAAAGAACAATAATGCACTTGAATGGAAGTGGTTTCAATATAAATTGACATGAAGAGGACTACAATAAAATTTAAATACCTAAAATAAACTCAATGACAATGGTTGAATGTCATTCTCCTCAAACTCTAGTTGAAGAATAAACTAGCACAATTAATAACAGGGGCACATCTCCCAGTTGGTGACAAGGGGCACTCCTCCCAAGTCTTGAGAAGCTTCAGAGCTCTATAATTTGAATACTCATTAAGACCAAATATGTGAATGGGTTCACACCACCTTATTTTATAAATAATTTGGATTCTTGAATGAGTTATACTTGGATAAGATGCATTGCACTTAGACCCCTAGCTCATTCATTGTTCCCTCCTTAGTTGATTTGGAAACTAACATCTTAATGGGATTTTCCCTTAATTTTAGTGTGATTTTCTTTGATTTCCTCTTTTCTCTTATTTACTACTTTTCTTTCCACTTTCCTTATTTTCTCTGCTTTACTGCTTTTCCTTCCACTTTCATGTTTTTCTCTAGTTTTTGCTTTTCCTACCACTTTCCTACTTTTCTCTTATCTCTTGCTTTCTAATAAACTCTAATTTGGAAACAAATTATAAGGCCCACCTAAAATATATGCACCCTCTTGGTGCCTCCTATTAATCATCCACTAATGTAAAATTATTAATATATATTTATGCAAACTATGGGATACAACACTACTAATTTGATTATTCCAAAATTGTGTTCCCCCATCATCCTTTCAATTTTACTTAATTGCATAAAATAACTAAATTTAAAATTAAACCCTTGTTTATTTATTTAGTTCTCCACTAGGACCCATGGGTTCTAAAGGGCTGGTGGTTTCTCCATGGTGTTATAAAAAAATGTTGACATTACACTATGTCCCCTCTCTTATTTAAATGGAAAATCCTCCCAACAACTTGGTCATCAAGATACCTCCTTCTCCCAAAACTGAACCTCCTGATGATATCTCAATCATTTAGTGCAGCCATAAAAGTTGACAAGAATAGATGATGGCCCATAAAGTTTTCTCCCAGTGCAAATATATGCCAATAAAGTGTGCTACCCAATTTTGCACAAGATTTGGAAAAATCAATATTTTCCTCCAAAAATCATGGTTTTTTAGGCAATTAGCACAAAGAACTATAAAGCACAAAATCATCAGTTTCGAGATGAAAAGTAAAGGATAAGTATAAATCCACAAAAATAAATATTTTATTTCTAATTTAACCTAATAAAGAGAGGATTCTTATATGTTTCAACTCCACAACTCCATACGAAGCCACGAGAGGGCACATTATTCACTAGATTTCTAGTAGTTCATATTTGATTCATTCACTCTATCCCTTACATTGATCTATCCTTCCATTGAGAAATTAAGAATGAAACTCCTTCCTACTTCTCCCGTCCATATTCTAGGTACCAAGGCAAGGATCCCGAAGCATTCAAAGAAGAAAAGGACTTACTAGATGAAGGAAGTTGGAGACCAGCTTGCCACCTTTAAAATTTTAATATTATATTCATTGGTAAATAACAAAGATAAATTCATTATTTATATGTTGAAATGTATTATTTATGCATTATTTATGTTTAATTTAATGTATCATATATGGTTTTCATTGTTACACATAGTCATTTTTGTTTGTTACTTTCCTAAGATTGCCTCCATTATATAAGGATTTTTCTAACTCTTGTTGCAGAAAATCCACCAACAATTTGTTAGTATCATGTTCAAACCAGTGGAGCCAAATCTGCAACTATGATTTGTTTGGCATTGTAACATAGCAAAGGGTTTGACACAATACCTTCTCATAGTTCTGTAGAAACATGTAGGGTTCTACAACACCTCTCCTTTAACTTCCATGAAATTCCCAAGATTTTATGCACATTTACATCCATTTATATTGTTGTGACAATTTGATGTAATGTTTTTCAACAAATTGTAACATTATGTAGTAGGTTTCAACTTATTCTAGGGTATTACATGAATATGATGGGATCTATATTATCACTCCTAGATATAAAATTAGTTCTCAAAGGATAAAAAATATCAAGGAGCAAGTTGCTGATGAGCCATTTAATCAACCTTCAGGTACAAAATATGAGGTCACAATTCATACATTAATGTTTTAACCTGAGGCTCAATAAAATTTCAAGGTATCACACATGATTTTTACAAGCACCAAGCCTTATGTGTTGGTTTTCTAGTGATGCTACTATGAAAATATTCATGTTAAATAAAAACACACTTTTCACAATTCAAATGAAAAGAATGTAAGTAATTGAAATTGTGGAAATAATTAACATTCACACCTTCACACACTACACTTGCAATGGGAAACTTCAAAATATTACGAAAATGGAACCAATGACAACTATTACTAAAGAAAACACACCATCTAAGACTCTTCTTAATTCAGGAGGGATTCAATGATTCTCCTTGATATGTCCGAGTTATTTCAAACTCAGCAAGGTATGGTCTTAATCCCTCTTAATGAACTACAACAAAATTTTAGAATTCAACTAAACATGATATTCAGAGATTATTCTTACTACAATCATGAAGGTAATGAACAAGCATCTTCTATCTAATAGAAAATCATGAAATAAATACTGAAATATTTTTATGTGCCTTGTATCTCGATTTACCAACCCCTTATTTATAGCTTGCCTAATACATAGATAAATACAAATAATTAATTAAAATACCAATATTTTATTCAACCTAAAGAATTTAACTTAAACTACTCCAATGATTTGGTTATAGGAATTTGTTATTCTTCATCTTGTGTCTAGCAAATTATTAGTACAACCATGATTGAGCCTAAGACTCCATGATCTTCATGCCATCATGTGATATATCCTCAATCATGGGCCACAAATAGGTGCGACCATGTTTCACAACCACTATTGTTTCTTCCATAGAATTAAACAAAAATCCATAGTTCCACCTTAAGATTTTGTAGTGACTTAGAAGAATTTTTTAGTAGATGGAAACATTCTACAACAACAAAAAGATTTATGCAATGCCTAGAATCATTATAAAACAATGGAAGTGTTTTGTAGCAACAACAATATTTTTGTAGTGGTGTATCAACAATTTGCATGGAAATTGCAGTATTATTGAATATATCTCAACATGTGTAGCAATAATTAGTTCTCATAAAGACCAAATAAGTTCAAGAAATTATCCCTTCATATTTGAGATTATTAAAAATCCATTAAAACATAAGAAACTAGCAAATTTATATCATAACCTGTTAATCTATACTTTAACAATTATTGGCATCAAGATAGGGAATAACATGGACAAAGGATCAAGGGAAGATGGTGTATGAGGCTCAAAATGACATAAAAAAATGGAGGCTCATCATATTCCTTGCTACTGAAGGTGTTTCACATCCTTATGCAACTAGTCATTTCATTTCTCTAAGCTTTGTGTGCCCTTTGATTCCTTTGACTAATTCTATATGCACCATCATAAGAAAATTCGTCCACCTTAGAGTAACCTAGTATTTTGTCTACAACTAGCTAATTAATGGCTTCCTAATGCATTTTCTTAGAAAAATTAGCTTGATAGGCTGCCATAAGACACCATAATAGTGGGAAACTCTAGTGAATTCTAATCCATTAAGTCCCATGAATATTCAACATATATGGATACAACTTAGGTCTTTCCAAATCCATGTTCAAATTACGGAAGGGTAGAGGCCTTATGATCTATAGTGGATCTGGGGGGATGGTTTCCTATCTTACTTTGAAATCATGAAGTGCTTCTTCTACAAATTGTACATTATTCTCTGCAAAGTTTTGATTGCTCACATTGAGTATCTACTTTAAGGAAAAAACATATGCTAATATTATGTAAATATATGATAATATATTTAGAAGAGCTAGAGTTGCATGCTTATAATATAAATTCCAAATTTAATCATATACCATTTTTTCTTAGATTATGTAAATATTTGACAAAATAATTACAAGAATTGTTGTTGCGTGATTATAACATAAATGTCAAACTTAATCATGTCACTACAACAAAAGAAGCCATTAGCACCTATTTTAGAGCTAGAATTTAGGGTGTTTTTTCATCTTAGTGAGATTATCTAATCCTAAAGTCGATGTTGTTCAACATTTCAATTTTATGTTGATTTTAGCACCAAATTTTTCACTAATTTATGTCTTGTGCTAGATTTCACATCTAGTTTTGCATCAATTTAAGCATTGGATCTAAATTTTGTGTCTTCTTTAGAACCAAACATTGCAATAGTGGTTGCATCAAATTTAGCTTCTAATATTTTTCTTCCACTTTAATGTCTATGTTAACAACCTATTTTTTGTCACCTACTTTGGCATGAGCATCATCACCAGTGTACATCATTCTAGCAATATTAGCCCAATTTCCATCATGATATGACCTAAGTCAATAATATGACAAAAAATCAAAGAAAATTCAAAAGTTGACCCTAATTTTCATTATGCATATTTTTCCTAGAATTCCACAATGAAAAATTGCACTAAAAACCTTAAAAATCGTGTGAAGGTCCTGAAACCATAATTCAGTTCCTCAAATGTTATGCACCTTTGAAAAATGTGTAGTGGATGAAATTGGACATTCCCTAATTGTTATTACTAAGAATAGCATTTATTTGGTCTCCAAAACCTATTTACTCCACTAAACCATCAAATTAAAAGGCGATCATTCACATTGGAGCTATATCTAATTATTGTCCATTATTTCCTACAAATACTACCTCGAGGTCTATCCATAGATTCATACACAATAGCAAGGTTATGTCAAATTTCCCACAAAAAGTGAGAGAGATCTTCCTTTTTTTTTTCGTTTTACCATTTATGATCTACATTCTACATCACTTAGCAAGAATTTCGAGAAAATGAAGAAGAAAAACCCTTGCTTGGGTTTGCTACAAATGTACATATCTTCTAAGACTATCACCAAGGTGTTTCTATCTCTACCAATTATTTGTTTTAATATAAACCAAGTTTATTTACATGTATTAATTTGTCACGTTTTAGCTAGTTTTATGTTCATTTGCATTGCATGCATATTAAATAACCTTGTTAATTTAGTTTAGTTTTCCCTATTTCCATTTTATCCGGTACTTGGGATTACACAACCCTCAAGAAGGTAAATTTAGTATTAGTTGAGATAGTGATCCCCCCCATTATAAATATTGTGCTTCCTAGATGTTCTAGATAAATTATAGGATTATCCCCTCTCTTTGGGATTCTTGGTAGGTTATCATCCCACCTCGGCATGTGATAATTGAACACCAAAAACCTCCCCCATCACCTTAGTTCCCCTTTGGTATCGTTGGATTCAAGCTCTCCATCGCTTGGATCACCACCTTCATCCAATGCCACTAACCTTTTTATGAACCCAATAACCAACATGTATGGAGTTACTTCCCCCTATCTCTCCCCATTCCAATTAAACTAGCGTAGATTACAATGTGACAGAAAAAAAAAACCCACCAATGTGATCACTTACGATGTTGATCTACCATTTGATGGCTATTTTGAGCCTACCAAACCTAGAAAAAATAACCAATTATCCTATTAGATATTATCCTACATGGCCTTCAAGAATCCCTAAGTTTGAAGGTAAAGCAATAGAGGATCCCTCCAACCATATTATTTTGGTTCATCTATGGTGCTCCTCTAATAATATTGTAGATGATTCCATAAATTTGTGATTATTCCAAAGAGCCCTCACTAGATTAGTAGCAAAGTGGTACATTGAATAGTCCTATGCGACCCATCCTAACTTTGTGTTGCTGGATTCCACTTTTATCACCTTATTCTAATTACTTGTCTAATATGATGAGGGAGTGAAAATAATTTTTTCAAGACGTCAAACTAAGACTACCCATATCATGGATCTCATCCATGAATGGTGAAGATGAAGAAGCATTTGCACAATATAACTAGATGACCACATATTTCTAGTTTGGTTATTGAAATATCTATTACCCACCATAGTTTCTTCCAAGTGACCACAAATGGAAGCAAAATCCATTTTAAAGGCTTAAAAATATGATGTTATCTTTGCTCAATATAGCTATCTGTATTCCATCATCCCAGATGCACCTCATAGTGATTCCTCATGCTAATATCATATGGGGGAATCTCGCTTTATGGATGGTGTGATATGTGTAGTAACATCTACCTCTAACCCATACAACCAAATTACCCCTTCCATGGTAAATTATCCATATGATAATACCCCTAGTGGTGAATTATCAAACCCATTTAAACCTCATATTCCCTTCTACCATCTCAATACTTCACACACATACTTGCATGTAGAATCAAGTACATGTTACTCTATTCCTCTCAATTCCCCATGTTCATGGATCCATCATCCCATAATAATTAGTATCCATTTTTATATATCTCCATCATGACCTCTAGTCCAACAACTGTTCCTTGTCCTTTCCATTTTCCACAAGGATAGTTTTATGATCAGTAAAACATTCCCAATCAACTTGCACTCAACAATCAAGATTGAAATTTTTTGGTGTTCAAACCCAGCCTAGTTTCAAGTCAAATTTATCAAGAATTTAATTCCCAACCCGAGTTAAATGAGAGTTGTATATTTCAAAAAAAAAGATCTTGAAACATAGTATGAACATCATTTTTACAGGTAGAAAATTAAATCTAATTTACACACCATGAAATTTAAAGACTCGGATTTTTTTCGCAATTTGCCTAAGAAACCCAGAATGGGAAAACCTTATTTAGAGAGGGAGGATTTTTATTTGTTTTCAATTTGAATGTATAGCAAAAAATTCAAAGTCCAAGACAAACTTATGTAAACCACCAATTCAACAGTGTCATGAAAAATGTGTTACAAACTACCTAGAAATTTGTACAGTCCAAACCTCCTTGAAAATGTGCCTCTTACACTGTGTACGAAATGAAAGAAGGATTGTATGGTCCTCAATTTCGTTCATGTTCTCAACTATTCACACCTCAAAATTTGTGCCCGCTGTTGTACACTTTTACTACCTCAAAATTTGTGCCTACTACTCCTTGAATTTCATGCCCATAATTAAATGTTGGATTGAATGACTATTGTACGGTCTTTGCATTAAATGATGTTGTATGGTGCATAGGATTTCAATCCTATCTTGTTCTTGGGATTCATGTTGTGCATTATATTTGTTGTATGGTTTCTAGGGAATCATACCAATACTCCTCTGTTGTTATGTTCTTCTCTATTACTCAAGAATTCAATGTCTCTCTCAAATATCCAAGTTGAATAATTCCTATTCACATGGAATTTGTCTTTAAATAAAAAAATGCATTGGGTAAGTTAAAGGCAATCTAATCCAAGGGACTAGATTGAATTAGATGAGTGGATAAGATAATTTCTATTTTCTCTCCATTAATTTAATTTTCACTCCACTTCCCTTTTAATTTTTCACTTAGAGTGAAATTTAATCCCTAAAGTGCATTTAATGCTCATCTCAAGTCATTAATACAAAATCCATGTGAACATGACCCCTTTTCCTAGTGACTTACGCAAATTCACTAAGTGGAACAAATTCCAAGGTACAAAATTTTACACTCCCTCTTACTGAGGAATTTGTTTGTAATGTCCTCATCTGATTAGACATTGAGGACCAAAACCGCTAACTTATGTGATTCCTATGGGTTCGAGCGGTTACTAACAGTTAGGGAATCATCTAAAGACTGATGCCATCTATAGAAAATCTAGGGCATCATCATGTTATCACCATTAGGTCAAGAAGGGCCACCGAGGCCAAAGGCCACCATCATGCATTCCATCTAAGCATTATTTAATGATGCATGCACTCATTTAAGTCTCCATGCACATGCATGCAAGTCAACTGCAAATTAGAAAATAAAGTGACCTAATTAGGTCAAAGATTAGTGTTTTCGTAGTTGAAAGTTATAAAAGGAAAATAAAGTGAAAGGAGACTCACTTTTTGATGATTATTATTTTGGAGCTCTTGAATAGCAGCATAGCGTGCAACACAATAGTTGGGGTTGGAGATGGCATCTTCAGCTAGCAGGGTTTCGGCAGTGAGATATCTGCCCTAGTCTCATTCATGGTAAGCCATACAGGTTCACTATTTGCTCTTCCATTCATTCATAGTTATCCAGTATACTGCAGATATTGTTGCAACGACACATGTGCAACCATAAGGGGTTTTCATCTAGAAATCCCTAATCATTCATTGGGACTTCAAATATCAGTTTTAATTTGCAACCTAGGAACCATTCTCATCATCAACATCTTACTCCAGTACCCGGTGATTATCATATCCGATCGTGCTCATCCTGAGTAGTTATCAACTATTTTGGGATCAGTGGGGCGTGAGTAGCTGCACCTCTAGAACAATTTGATAGCCTGCCCAGAGACCTCAGAACTTCCACATGTGCCAGGAATTCTCTCCAGAATGGGAAGGCTATCAGTCTTGCAAATCAGCACCCTCATAGAACACCTCCTTCACTAAAAACATCACCCTTAGCTGATCTGGGGTCCGTGCTGTTGGGGTTTCATCAGAAGCAGAAGATATTAGTTCATCTCCGATTCAGCTCTTGATGCATGCATACTCTCTCAGGAGTAGTCCAGCCAGCTTATCAGTGGTAAGTGTTCATTCTATCCCACAAACCCTAACCCTAATTTTTGCTATAAAATAGGGATTTTCGCATGGCAGTTTGCATGCCCAGTTGTATCAACATATTTGCTTAGAATTAGAAAATATCAGGATTTGGGATATTACAGTGGTATCAGAGTTATCTTCTTGGCCAGCTGTGGGCTTAAGAAATGAGACATAGATGAATATAGAAGGAGACCCCTTTGTAACCTATAGGAGAAGAAATAGTAGATACACAGGGGAATTTGAGGATATCCAACTAGAGGATATCATCTCAGACATGGAACAAACAGGTATACACCCTGGTAAGGGAAAAGGAATGGGAGAAGAGGAGGACAGGATGGAGTTTCACAACTTATATCTACATTGCAAGACTTAGCTAAAGGGAAAAAAGATGTACTCAATGCAATCAACAGATTATCTGCAAAACCAGGAATAGGTATCAACAGTACACCTCCCTCACTGGTATATCGAGGATCTACAAGCAACAGTGGAAATGTTGCATACATTAATATACAAAATACACCACACATATATAGCAGACCTTCCAATAGGCCTACCATGCCTCACTTCTTGGCAGATAAAGTAGGTGGTCCAGTCATGCAGGTAGAACCTAGTGAACCTTTTGGGGCTTATTTGCAGGAATATAGAGACTTAGGGGATGAGTTTCATGCTGCCATGTCTTTTTTGGATTTATGCAACATGAAGAGTAGGAACAAGCCTAGGAATTTCAACAAGGGATTCAATCACAACTATGAGTTGTAGAAGACCTTAGGCAGGTTGACCATCCCAAACTTTGATGAGACTCGCGGAGGTTCAGTGAGGATATGGGTTCAAAAGTTGGATACCTACTTCCAACTCAATCTCATGACAGAGACAGATGCCATTAAATTGGCTACACTCCACCTGGATGGAGAGGCTCACGAGTGGTGGTACCACGGATTGGTGACATTGGGTCACAACACCATACACTCCTACGGTGAGCTCACTCAGAATCTCATGGAGCGGTTTGACAGGAAGGATCTAGAGATACATTTCAGGGAGTTGGCTCAACTCAAACAGACAGGTAGTGCAAAATGCTTCATCTCAGAATTCCAGAGGATAGCGGTCATGGTAACAGATGTGTCAGAGAGCAAGTTGACTATGTTATTAACTGACGCCCTAATAGAGCCACTACAGGGATGGGTGAAAACCTACAAACCCCTCACTCTGCAGGATGCCATTAGCAGAGCCAGAGATCTACAGGATTCGGTCCCCAAGAATAGGTTTCTTCTCAAAACCAACTTTCCTATTAGGGACAAGGACAAGAAACCTTTCCAGCGGGATGTTCCCAAGAAAACATGGTTATACAAGGACACTAGGAAGGACTTAAGGAGGAAGAAACTATGTTTCACTTGTTAAGAACCATGGGTATCAGGACATAGGTGTGCAGGGAAGGTGAAGACTCACTACATTGAGGTATATTCAGACAGTGATGAGGATGACTATGAGCAGGAAGCCATAGAAGAATTACAGGCAGCTGAGGAAGAATCCCACCAGGGTGATACACCAGAGGGATTCATTGCTACATTATCTGGAGTACCAAGATTCCATACTCTCAGGGTCAGAGGAGTAGTACAGGGTCATAGAGTAGGAGTATTGATTGATGGGGGAGCAACCCACAATTTCATTGACTCTGCTTGGGTAGCCAAGAGAGGTATTCAGATCGAGAAGTTTGAACGATTCATTGTAGCAGTAGCTGGTAACTCCAGCATGGAGTGCAACTATTGGATTCCAAAATTGAATGTCACCTTAGGTAACTATCAGATCACAGATTCCTTCTATGTAGTAGATGTATCGGATACTCATGTAGTATTGGGTGTTCAGTGGATTTATTCCATAGGGAAATACACAACAGACTACAGGGCAATGGAAATGGAATTCTAGGGACCAGATGACAAACGGGTAGTTTTGAGGCGCATGAACACTTCTCCCCCAAAACCGGTCTCGTCACAGAGAATGGAGGAATTCCTCCAACAGGATGATATAGAATGGGCTACAGAATGTTTGGTCACCTTTAGGAAACCCCCAGAAACCATCACACAACATCCAAGTGACATTCAGGCCTTGCTGCAAAAGCATGAAAAGGTTTTTTGGGACCTTCCATCAGGTAGACCACCAAACCGAGGTTTTTAACACATTATTGAGCTAGAGGAGGGGACACAAGCAGTCATAACCACTCCTTACCGACATCCCAAAAGATACAAGGATGAGATCAAGAAAACAATTAATGAATTACTGGAGCTTGGATATATTCGGCCCAATTCTAGCCCCTTCGCATCCTCAGTAGTATTGGTCAAGAAGAAGGAAGGTACACTACAAATGTGCATCGACTATCAAGCACTCAAAAAAAATACCATTAAGAACATGTATCCCATCCCTAGAATGGATGAGCTCATGGATGAACTTCGAGGAGCCAAATACTTTTCCAAGATTGATCTTCGCTCAGGGTACCATCAGATCAGAGTAAGAGACCAAGACATCTCCAAAACAGCTTTTCACTGTCACTGTGGTCACTATGAGTTTTTGGTCATGCCCTTCGGACTTACCAATGCTCCAGCCACTTTCCAATCATGCATGAACCATACCTTCAGAGTTTAGCTACATAAATTTTTGCTAGTATTCTTTGATGACATCCTGATTTACAGCAAAACATGGGAAGAGCATCTGAAACACCTAGACAAAGTACTAATCATTCTAGAAGAATGGTCGCTTTATGTGAAGATGTCCAAGTGTGAATTTGGCATGAAGGAAATTTTGTACTTAGGGCACATAATCAATGAGGAAGGAGTACAGGTTGACATGGAGAAAATCCGAGCTATCAGATATTGGACCACGCCAAAAACAGTCACAGAATTGAGAGGTTTCTTAGGACTATGCACCTATTACCGACGGTATGTTAAGGGATTCTCCCAATTTGCAGCACCCCTCATAGATCTCACAAAGAAGGGAGCATTCACCTGGACAGACTTCGCATAGAAAAATTTTGAGGAGATGAAAGTTATTATGAGTTCCTATCCAGTTTTAGCATTACTAGACTTCTCACAACCCTTTGTAGTAGAATGTGATGCCTCATGGGAAGGGTTAGGAGCAGTATTGATGCAAAATCATCACCCTATTGCATTTGAGAGCTGTATATTGAAGAACTACGAGTGCCACTACTCCATATATGACAAAGAGACGCTAGCCATCTTACATGCTCTCATGAAATTCAGACAGTACCTAGTGGGCAGTAAGTTCAAAATCATAATAGATCATAATAGCCTAAAGTATTTCCTGGAGCAGAAGGAACTGCATGAGCACCATCAGAAATGGTTCAGCAAAGTACAAGCCTACGATTTCGAGATCGAGTATGTAAAAGGTAAGAATAATGTAGTAGCTGATGCATTATCTAGGCGTCCCACCTCACTATCTCTCAGGAGTATATCCACAGATTGGAGGGCACTTCTCTTAGTAGAATACTCAAAAATAAATTTGCTTGTGAATTATTGGATGGACAAATTCAGGATGATAGGTATAGGATTGTTGATGACATCCTCTATTACAAGAACAAGATATACCTCGTCCTAGAATCCACATTGAGGAAAAAGATCATTTAGGCAGCACATGACTCTCCATTATCAGAACATCAAGGTTTCTTGAAGACCTACAGATAGATCCGAGAGAGTTTCTCATGGAAGGGCCTCAAGGGGGAAGTTATGTAGCACCTATCAACAGAACAAGATTGAGAACATCCATCCAACAGGGTTGCTTCAGCCACTACCGATTCCAGAACAGAAGTGGGAAAGCATCTCTATGGAATTCATTACAGGATTGCCCAAGGTCCAAAGGTGAGATTGTTTATATGTAGTAGTTGATAGATTGACTAAGTTTGCACATTTCTTTTCTATATCATTAGATTACTCTGCAGCTCAAGTAGCTGATTTATTCTTCAAGGAGGTCTTCAAGTTACATGGGTTAACTAAGAC
>LPNX010577286.1:337412-352002 GCA_001517045.1 Pseudotsuga menziesii | reverse complement strand
TTATTTTATTATTTTAACTATTATTTTATTATTTTAACTATTATTTTATTATTTTCCTTAGGAGGCCCATTTTAGACCCCAAAATTCCTCTAATGATCAGTGACTGGGATAGCAGATTCATAGGTGCCTTCTAGAAGGAACTATTCAGATTAATGGGGACCGAACTGGCTACTAGCATGATTTATCATCCCTAGAGTGATGGACAAACTGAAATAGTCAACAAGTGGATTGAAGGCTATCTGAGGAACTATGTAACAGGGAAGCAACAAACCTGGATCAAATGGCTACACTTAGGGGAGTATTGCTACAATACTACCTATCACATGTCTATTAGGATGACTCCACTTAAGGCATTATATGGCTACGAGGCCTTGGAATATGCATATTTGGAATTTGGAGATAGTAGGACTCCTAAGACAAAATATTGGATACAGGACAGTCAATATATTCTTAAAATATTGAAGGAAAACTTACAGACAACCCAGAACCAGTAGAATTTATATGCAGACAAACACAGGATTGAGCGGAGCTTTGAGGTAGGAGATTTGGTATACTTAAGGATCCAACCTTACAGACAGTCTTCGCTTAAGAAGAAAGGAGCAGAAAAGTTAAAACCTCACTTCTATGGACCCTACAGAATAATCAGGAAGGTGGGAGAGGTGGCATATGAACTGGAACTACCACAGGAAAGTAAAATTCACAATGTGTTCCATTTGTCCAACCTGAAAAAGACCCTTGGGAAACACATTGCTTCATCAACAAAATTACCTCCTTTAGATGATGAAGGACTACTGATACTGATTCCTTAACAGATCATACAGACTAGAGAAACGAAACTTAGGAACATGGTAATTAGGGAATACTTGGTTCAATGGAAGGAACTACCACCAGAAGATGCCACATGGGAAGGTGAATAGGTATTGCAGCATCCCAATTTGCAGTTGCTTGAGGACAAGCAATCTCAAGCGGGGAGGACTGTAATTTCCTCATCTGATTAGGCATTGAGGACCAAAACCTCTAACCTATGTGATTCTTGTGGGTTTGAATAGTTACTGACAGTTAGGGAATCATCTAAAGACTGATGACATCTATAGAAAATCTAGGGCATCATCATGTTATCACCATTAGGTCAAGAAGGGCCACTAGGGCCAAAGGCCACCATCATGCATGCCATCCAAGCATTATTTAATGATGCATGCACTCATTTAATTCTCCATGTGCATGCATGCAAGTCAACTGCAAATTACAAAATAAAGTGACCTAATTAAGTCAAAGATTAGGGTTTTCGTAGTTGAAAGTTATAAAAGGAAAATAAAGTGAAAGGAGACTCACTTTTTGCTAATTATTATTTTGGAGCTCTTAAATAGAAGCACAGTGTGTAGCACAGTAGTTGGGGTTGGAGATGTCCTCTTCAGCTAGCGGGGTTTCGACAGTGAGATATCTACCCTAGTCTCATTCAAGGTAAGCCATACAGGTTCACCATTTGTTCTTCCATTCATTAATAGTTATCCAGTATACTGCAGAGATTGTTGCAGGGGTATGTGTGCAGCTTGTTTGTGCCAGAAATTGTTTCTAAGGCCAGAGAAACAAGCTAACACACACTCAAATATAAAACTCAATAAAATCAAAGTTTAGGGTTTCTACAATATGTTTTTGGTTGTGAACTTTGAAAACAGTCAGGGAATACATTCATAAGTAAGGCAACTACTAAATCATAAGCAATAGACAATGAAGATGTATGACATATCAAAAAAGATCCAACAGAAACAGTATTGAGGTTCATACATAAATGATAGGCATTACCAGAATAAAAACATAGACCAGTCAATGAATCTATCAATTTAAGCCACTAAACAGATGAAAAATGAAGCCAATACAAACAACTGAAGAATAAAGGTCATATATATCTCATAGTTTCATCAACCACTACATACAAGAGCTATGTACCTTACTCATAAACAAGTGTGAAAACCAACTGAGCTTGAAGACCTCCTGAAAGCTCCCAAAAATCGAACCTACAAAATTTCTTTCTAACTCCTCTAAATAGTAATCTTCTACAAAATAAGTTAGGTCACTAACCCTAACTGTCTCCATCTACTTACTAAGGTAAAGTAAAAAGTACATTTTTACAAAATTACAAAATTGCTAAAAATAGCAAATCATTAACAAGAAATGTTTATCAAACAGATACACTAATTAAATCATAACTGATTCAAAGCTCCTTCGCTGCTTCAGCAAGTAGTGCTATACCATCTAGGCTTTGAGCCTTTCTCTTTGCTCTTTTATGTTTCTTTTCCATATCAGCTATCTTCCTCTGAAGGTCTTCATTCTCCTGCTGTAAACTTTCAACTGTCTTCTCTAGCTTTTTGCAGTGTCTGTCAGAAGTTCTTTTCCTGTTTAGCATCTCTTTAGAAACCTCTGATAGCTCCAGGAAATGATGATGGACCTCTTGAAACTCCTCTATAAGCCCTTTGTTGACTTTAAATAACCCATCATTAGTCTCTTGTAAGTGTTTCATCTGCTACTTGTATTTTTGAACACTTTCCTGCAGATTTTCTTCATCAAAACTAGGAATCTCAAGTATATTTACATCCTGCATTAGAAAGTCTGAAAAGTCAGTGGGAATACTAGGTTCTTTTAAAATTCTTGCTTGTCTGAGTATAGCTTCATCTTCTTCCTCCCACTCATAATTTTCAACAGGACATCTTTTTGCCTTTTCTCCTTGCTGTTGTTTTAAGAGTTTATCTTTTATCTCAAAAATTATTTCAGATAATTTAGAAGCAGGCTGACTTGTCTCTTTTGCAGACTGTGGCAATCTTTTTAACACAGCAGGTTGAGGAGAAGAAGGTCTACCACTGATTTTCCTTTGTTTTTGATGTCTATTTTACCAACTTCTGTTTCTTCACTTCAAGTAGTATCAATTAAAACAGTCGTTTGTTTGGAATCCAGTTTAGGGTTAAGTATCTTCTTCATATTCCATCTCAATTTATTGGTTGGCCTAGTTTTAGGCCTCCAATATGAAGTTACAGCCTTCTTTTTCTTCTTATGAGGTTTAGCTGGTTTGATGTCTGAGGTGAGGAATTCTTCACAAGTTCCATGCCTGCCTTTTGGTTCATCAATGGGCTGTGACTGCTCTTCTTCTAGTAGATATCCCTCATCATCTGAGAGGATGGTGAGTGGACTTCTCAGTTTGGTTTGAACTTCATCCTCAGGTATAGCAGCTTTATCTTCAACAACAGTTTTAGTTTCTTCAGAATCTTCTGTAGGTATTGTGGGCTGTAGCAGCTGCTTTTGGTCCCCAAAGAGTGAATACTTTCCTTTACTGCTTGCTGAAAATACTTTAGATTTAATCTCTTCTTCCATCTGCTCAGCTATTTTCTCAGTTTTGACCCCAAGCTTAGGTTTATGACCTAGCTTCTTCATCATCACAGTTCCTTTATCAATTTGCCTCTTTGGCTACTGTTCTTCCTTTTTAACATGAATACTAGACCAAAATAGAAAAAAGTCCCAAGTTCTTCCCTCATGCTGTAACACAGTACTGATGATTAGCTTGATCAATCCATGATGAAAAATTGACTGGGATGTGTGATCTTCATGCTGTTTTACCCTGCTGGACATTTTCTGCAGGCTCTTCAAAAAGAAGAAAGGCAAGTTCATCTTTGAGACTCCTACTATGTGTTGGAGGAATCTAAAATGATATTTAAATACATATGAATACCTGCCCTCACAAGTCACATGGTTTTGCAATATTCTAATTGGCTCAACCCACTCTTTTCTGAAATTCTGGATAAGAATACCTTTATTCCAATCAGGATTCACATTGGGTAACAGGTATCTGTGAGGTTCAAAGTCAAAAGGTAATTTATTGAACCAAGGCTCACCCTCATTACTGATCCCAGTAGCCTCCGCAATTAGTCCTACAGTCAATTTGAATTTGAGAGCATCAAAAATAACCATATCATCTTTCAGACCCTAAGCAAACTTACAAGACACTTGTGCATTGTAGCCATCTATCTTCCTGAAGAAATTCAGCCAACCTGCCTTTTGGAACAATTCAGCACAATCAGGAAGATTCTCAATCCAGGTTAAGTCATTGGGCTCGGCCCTATTGATTTTACCACTTTTGCCACTCTTGCCCATCTTTTCCCTTCAGAAACTAGAAGCTGTCTGGTTTTAGGGTTCAGAAGATGCTTTATAAAGTGGTTTTCTACTCCTTCAAACTTCTTCACAATTCCTGCACATTTCTGAACAGACCTGTATATTTTAAAAGGTGAAGTAAAACTTCTCAATAAGAGGACAAATTAACATCACCGAGGGCTTCCATGTTGCTTTGTCCTAACAATGCAAATTAGGTCTGTATATAGGCTAACTGCAAAATATTTGAAACTTAATCACCAATCAGACTGTTTTTTAAACAAATAACCATCTTCAACCTGTCAAGCAAACTGTGTATCAGTATCTACACCCTGTCAGCATGATTCATGAACATCTCTGCACAAAAAATGTTTTTCATAAATGAACTCTGTTGTCACTTTAGAATTTATTGTAGACTGTTCATCCCACACCTATCTCTTTTCAGCTCATCAAAGTGATACTAGGCCTTCCTGTATCTACCTTCATATGTTTCTAAAAACAATTAAACTCTGCATCAGACAACCCATTTTTCAGCAACTTCTAGGTATCATATGTATCATTCATTTAGACAAGAGACTCTCATCGAAACCTGTATATAAATGCCAATATTATTCCCCAAACGATTGACTTTGCAAATATGACAACTATCACCAGCTTCTCAAGCAAACTGAAGACTTCATGTGTAATGGATGAGCATAATAAAACAGTCTACAATTCATTCCAATGCTGCTTCCTGTAGATTATGACTCAAATTAGCATTAGGTCTGACAGGAATCTTAATCAGTTAGCTCATTACACCCATACTGTATCAATATCAAAGTTTTTTGAGTGTATTAGAGAGCCAAAACATAAACAACTTTCCTTCAAACTGTCTCGAAGTTCTAAAAACTGAATGCTTTAAGCTTAGGGTTATTTTGATGCTCTGTTCAATAAAATTCTTCAGAACAGCTCCAGGCAATTATTTCTGGGGTTAACATTTCATTTTGGAACCTATTTTAACCCTTGCCTCAACTAATTTTTCCAAAACGACCTCCAGCGAGAAAATTCCCAAATTTTCAATTATAGGGGTTAATATTGAAATACCTGCCAACTGTTCAATTGCAATGGTTTAAACCTATGTCTTGAGCTGTCAACTGCCTTTCCTTGTGTGTACAGATGTCTTTATGTGATCACTTTGACTACAGGTAACGGGATTGAAAAGCCCTAATTTTCGCTGGCCTTCATAACTCTGTCTCTGCTCTGCAGCAACATAATCCACCTTTCTAGCGGTTTGATTTACTTCACGAGCCCTCCTTTCCTCTGATAATGCGTGTGAAAGGCAAATCATGCCACCTTAGACCAAAATTTGCTGATAACTGTCAAACCAATCCCGCATTATGGGCAATGATGGCCATGATTTGTTTCTCGACTCAAAACCACCTAGAATTGCGCTAAAATTGAGGCTTACACGTATCCAACAGCTCACCGTATGTGATTAATCATTCACAGATTAAAATCATGATAAAAACTTGCTTGAAAATCAAAAAATAAAAGGGCCACGATATTCTTGTAGCGCGCCCTTTGTAATTTTCTGCTCCAGCGCTACAAGAATATCCTTGGTGCTATTTTTTCGCTCATTTTCAGCTTTTTGATATTTTGTATAAGGTTTTAAAAGTTGCTTGAGTGTAGGTATGCTCAAAATATGCCTTATGAGTCCACCATTTGATAAAATAACTTTAAAAAACCCTTAATCAAAAACCAACCCATGGTTTAAAATTCAAAATTTCTAAAGCAATCTCAAAATTTAAAATAAACACTAGACAAAACTTTCCAAAAGGAGGGAAAAATCAAAATTAAAGTAAATGAAAGCTTTGAAAGAAAATATAAATCAAACCAAAATTGGAGAAGTCAAACCAAAATTGAAGAAAACATTTACTGACTTAACATCTGGCTCCAGCTGCGGGATGAAGTCCTCCCTGCGAGGCTTAAAGAACATGTAGACCAGTGCCTTCTGTCTTCTATCTACCTGTCTATAAACTTCCATTGGGCTATGGAGTATTTATTCAACCTCACTCACACCGGTATGTACAATGATCAGTGAAAAAATGCCCTTATAAACTGTAAAAATGCTTGAGGAATCATCCATTCACAGGGCTGGACAACTCCTCACCTTCCAGGGACTGCAAGATAAAAGTATTGTTTTCTAAAACTTTTGATATCAGAAAAGGACCAAACCAAAGATTGTCAAACTTACCATGTTTTCCCTTTTTCTCCTTCCTTGCATCCCATCTTAAAACCATCTCACCTTCTGTAAAAATATTTTCTTTAATATTTCTGTCAAACCTATTTTTTACCTTGGCTCTGTACAGCTGAGCTTCTTTGTCCACCTTCTCTCTATTTTGCTGCAACTCTATCATTTCAAAGATTCTCCTTTTCATATCATTCGGTTCCTCTTGAGAGTTCTGTAGGAATTTCATTACTGGAATCCCCAACTGAATAGGGAACACTGCTTCTGTTCCATAAACCAACTGAAAAGGAGAAGTGCCAATAGCCTGCTTCACTGTGATTCTATCTGCCCACAATGCATATTTCAGCATTGAATCCCAAGATTTTTTATTATGCTTCAGCAGTTTTTTGATGCTTTGAATGATATTCTTGTTAGATGATTCAGCCTGACCATTTCCCTGAGGATAATAGGGAGTTGAGTGCTTTAGAATGATGCCATGTTTCTCACAGAAGGCTACCATTTCCTTGGATTTGAATGCCTTGGCATTGTCTGTTATTAATCTATGTGGAAAGCCAAACCTGCTCAAGATATTGTCTTCTATGAACTCCATAATCACCTTATCTGTAGCATTCCTTGTAGGAATGGCTTCCACCCATTTTGTGAAGAAATTTGTAGCAGTCAAAATCCAATGATGTTGTCCTGAAGATGCTGGATTTATTTCTCCAATAAAATCCAGACCCCATTGCTAAAAAGGAGCATTGACTGCAATAGGCTTTAGAGGCAAGGATAATAATTTCTGTTTTCCTGCAAATTTCTGATAGGGTATGCAGGCTCTTACTTGCTGGTAAACATCTGAAAACAAGGTGGGCCAATAGTATCCAGCTCTCAAAATTTTGTAACTTGTTGCTTTCCAATATTTATGCCCTCCACAGGCTCCTTCATGAGACTCTGAAATCACCTCTCCTATTTCAGATTGATCCAAACACCTGAGCAAGATACCTCCCAGATCTTTCCAGAACAATTGATCCTCTATCAAACAGTACTTAGTGGCTTTAAGTTTCAGAGAGCTGGAAGCCTTCTTGTCTAAATGATTAGGACATTGCAGAAATAACAGAAAATGAACAATATCAGCATACCAAACTGAAGATGAATAAAAATCCATGATCCTTTCTTTCTCCTGAAGTGGTTGGTCTTCTTTAGGAACTAATTCTTCAGCCATGACATGCAGTCCTAGAGCTTGACAATTTGAGTCAGCCAGCAGCCTGGCCAAACCTTGTCCCTTGAAAAGCTTAGTAGGTTTGATTTCCACCTCGTACTCCATAATCTTTGCAATCCATTTTCCTCTCTTTCCTTCACTGTTGGGCTGTGTCAAGACATCTTTCACTGCAGCATTTGGAACAAATGAAACAACCTTTGAATGCAAGACATAAATTATGAAAAATTTCAAAGCCTTCACCAGAGCATAAGCTTGCTTCTCCAAAATGCTATACTTCAGCTCTGAATCTCTGAGAGTTTTGCTGAAAAAGGCAATAGGCTGTTCCAAACCTTCCTTATTCTTCTGAAGTAAGACAGCTGCAATTGTATCTTCTGAAGCAAATGAAAAAGTAAGAAATTCTTTGGTAAAATCAGGACTTACCAACACAGGTGCTTCAGTCAAAGCTACCTTGATTTTTTCAAATGCAGCCTTTGCTTCAATAGTCCACCTGACTTCTTGATCTTTCTTCAACATGGCTGTAATTTGCTTGATGGTTTCAGCAAAATTTGGAATAAACCACCGCAGAAAATTTATCTTGCCAATGAATGACTGAACATCTTTCTTACTCCTAGGCAAACTAATCTTCAGTATTTCTTTGACTCTCTCAGGATCTATTCTGATGCCATCAGCAGACACCAGGTGACCAAGTAGTCTACCTTCTTGCACAGCAAAATGTGACTTTTTGGGGTTCAGGGACAGACCAAATTTTCTGCATTTTTGAAAGGTTTGCCTCAAGTGTTTCAAGTGTTCATCATCATATTTTGAGAATATAGTAATATCATCAAGATAGATAACCACAAACTTATCTTTTTCCCCAGCAAAGGCAATGTCCATTGCTCTCTGAAAGGTTGCTCCAGCATTCATCAGGCCAAAAGGCATCTTGTCATACATGAAGGTTCCCCAAGGGGTTGTAAAGGCTGTCTTTTCCTTTTCATTAGGGTGCATGGCAATCTGATTATACCTTGAGAATCCGTCCACCATAGATATCCTCTGAGCTCCAACCACTTGCTGCAAAACTTGTTCAATCTTGGGGAGAGGATAATTGTCTTTTAATGATGACCTATTCAGATTTCTGAAGTCAACACATAATATTATTTCCCCATTCTTTTTCCTAACAGGTACAATATTTGCAACCCAGGAAGAGTACCTGAGAGGTACTATTATCTTAGCATCCAGTAGCTTCTTTACTTCCTTTTCAATCACAGGAAACAAAGCTGGATTGATCCTTCTCAGTTTCTGTCAGAAAGGCTTAACATTAGGCTTCAATGGGACCTTATGCTGAATGATTGATGTATCATAAGTTCTTAACTCTTCATAAGACCGGGCAAACACATCCACATGTTCTTTCAAGAGCTTGATATACCTGCTTTTTTGTTCAGCTGTCAGAGATTTAGAAATTTTTACCATTTTTGGATTTTCTGCAGTACCAATATTGCAGTCTTCTACATTGTCTTCTGAAGATTGGAATACTGGTTTAGAAGGTGTATCATCTTTGGTAAAAATTATTTCTAAAGGCACTAAACCTTTATGGATAAAGTTACTCTTCAACTCAATGATCTTATGACCTGCAATATCACCTTCAGGAAACTCATTTTCAGCAAATACATTTTCAGCAGACTCATCTTCAGCAGACTTATTATCCTGTCCTTCTTCCTCATCCTCATCCTGATCAATTTGGGCATTAGTAAAATCATATATAAGCTCAAGGAATTTTTTGATTTCAATTTCATCTTCAAATACCCTCCAGTGTTTCACATTTTCAGGTACACATGGTCTGTACCTCACCTCTATGGGATACCTTAGCTGAGTAGTTTTAGGAATTATGAAGTATGAGGCAGCCAAAGCTAAAGAGTCTGCAGTCTCATTATGATTTCTTGGAATATGAGTAATGTTAAATGCTATAAAATAATTGTCAAGCATATCCCATACCTCATTCCTATAGACCTTCAACAAATCCTGCTTTACTTGATAGTTGTTCTTCACCTATCGAACAACCAACTCGGAGTCGCCATATGCAGTAATTTGCTGAATGCCTAAGTCTTTAGCAGCTTTCAGTCCTAGTATCAGAGCTTCATACTCAGAAATATTGTTAGTGGTAACAAACTCCAGGTTATACATGATTTTCACCGTCTCACCTCCAAGAAAAATGAGTAAGACTCCAGCTCCAGCACCCTCTTTGCATGAGGATCCATCAAAATACAATTCCCACAACTGATCTTCTTCTTCTCTGCAATGTCTCACTGGATTTTCTTTTTCAACTTGTAAGAGGCCAACAGAATTATCTTCATCACTGAAATTCAACATGCAGGTCCCTAGATCTTTGTCCACAGCATATAAGGGATGATTAGTGGGGTTTTTGTCATCTGTGACTATGTAAGCAAACTGTAGCTCTCTGTATAGTCTTCTAGTTTCTCCACCAAACACCGGAATGGTAGCATAAGAGAGGTCCATCTGTAAGGTTCCTCCAACCTTCTTATCCCATGACCTGGACAGAAGTAGACCAAACTTCGGGGTAATATCAGCCACCACAACATCCATTATTACACTTTTCATAGGCAATTGAGCAAGACTAACTACCATATCTTTTATTACTCCCAGACACTTAACTGCTCGGGAGTCAAAGGCATATAAGTCATGGTAGGGCTTGGTAATACTCAGACCTAAGGCTTCCATAATAGCTTTGGGCATCAAATTGTGAGAGGCTCCTGAGTCTAATAGACAATTATGAATCATTTGGTCATGGACAGTCAAGGTGACATAAAAAGGAGGTGAAGCACTAGCCTCATTTTCAGTTTTTTTAGCTAGGGTTGATCCGATGAATATTTTTGGACTTTCTTCTTGCAAATTAACAGTGTCTGAAACAGGATGATTATTGGATGAATTCTTCACTTTCAGGACTGTCTGTTTATATGAGGTATTCTTTATTAATTCAGTCAAAGGAACAGGAATTTTCAGCTTCCCTAGTTCATTCTCCAAACTAAAACTTTGAGCAGATTTATTTACCTCTTCAATTTCAGAATTCTTCTTAGATTTTTCTGCATATTGCTTCTTCTATATGATAGGATCAGGTACTTGTTTAGCAGGAACAAGTGCAGCAGGAACAGGTACAGTAAGAACAGGTGCAGCTGGAACTGGTGCCTTCTTCTTTGGAATTTGGACCACTTGCTTTGGGCCTGATCTGAGATTGATAGTCTTCTTATGTTCATTCTGTTGAGCAGTAGCATTTACAGTAGTTTTCTCAAATTCCAAATCATCTTCAACTTCATACATGTCAGCATCATAATACTCAGCATTCAGAAAATCTTCTTCAGTAACAAAACCTGTAGACAAACCATCTCCAAAGTGATTCATATCCTGATCAGTCTCAGTCTCTTCAAAGAGCAGCTGTCCATCAACCTCTTCTTCATCAGCTACATTATTTTGAAAAGGTGGAGGTACTCTCTGCTCCTCATTCTCTCTTCTTTCTCACTGGATGTCATTATTTATGTGCTCTCTTGGTATAAATCTAGGAGCAAACTGCCTCCTGAACTGATTCTAGTTATTTGGGTTCCTTTCAGCTCCTGGAGCAGGTTTGGAAGAATTATTTTCAAGCTCTAACTTATTCAGTTTGGCAGTAAGAATCTTGACTAGCTTAGACATCTCATCTATCTTGGCTTCAGCAGACTGAGGAGCAACACTTGTTGAAACAGCCTCCTTTTTCCCTTTTCTCTCATAAAGCTGCTGGGGAGTTTCATTCTTAAGTCTGTTTGAAGCCAACAAATTAGACTCTACCTCCAATGCTGCATCTTGCATGTTCAGCAGGGTGATAGGCCTTCTTTCTCTCAGCAATAGAGAAAATTCATGGTCAAAGGCATTGGCATAGGTGAGTTTAGCTGATGTTTTAGTAGGCTTAATTTCTGTTGGAATCCTGCTATACATTTTGTTGAATCTTTTGGAAAAATCTGCAACAGTTTCCTCTTTCTTTCTTCTGAGAGCTCCAAACTCAGTTATATAATAGGTATGGTCCTTTCTGTCTCCCCATTTCCTCATGAAAAGATCACGGAGCTCTTCAATTACAGTGATTGAGTTGGCAGTCAACTCTCTGAACCACTTCCTTACATCCCCATCTAGGCTTTGAACAAATACCCTCATCCATACATCTTTGATTTCAATGTTCTGATTGTATGCATAACTCAGGAAAGCCTCCCAATGTTCCTCAGCAATGGTTTCCCCCTGCCCATTGAACCTAGGCATATACTTCTGATAATCTCCTCCAGGCAAAGCATGTAAAGGTTGGGGTAAGACTAATGGTGCATACCTGCTGCAACCATCCTGTCCATCATATCCATGGGTGGGTTTTGAGCTGCCATTTTGGACTGTGGTTTTGAAGATGAGGAAGTTTGACTAGAACTTGCTAGGAAAGGGCTCTTTCCTACTTTCAGCTGGAAAAGGGGTATTTTACCAGGAGAAGCAGTCTTGGCTTTCAAAAAGGTTTCAGGATTGGTAAAAACTTGAAAAGTACTCTCAGGAATGGTAGGTTTTATCCAAGGTGAGGTTTCAGCTGAATGTAATGAAACACCCAACTGTTCAGGATCACACAAGGCTGGTAAATATTGGGACCTTCTGAGTTTTCTTGTTGTTTTTAAGATCTATTCAGGGTCTAAAACTCCTGAATGTAACGGTGAAATAAGTCTGCTCCGGGTTCCCACTCCTCTAGAAGCCAGTGTGTCAAAATTTGGTGAAAATAGCCTTCAAAGATTCTGGTTCAAGTCCACCTCTCAAACCAGGAAAACTGATAAGTATCCCAGGGAAGATATGCTTCAGCTTCGTCCCCGGCAACGGCGCCAAAGATGTTTGTGCCAGAAATTGTTTCTAAGGCCAGAGAAACAAGCTAACACACACTCAAATATAAAACTCAATAAAATCAAAGTTTAGGGTTTCTGCAATATGTTTTTGGTTGTGAACTTTGAAAACAGTCAGGGAATACATTCATAAGTAAGGCAACTACTAAATCATAAGCAATAGACAATGAAGATGTATGACATATCAAAAAAGATCCAACAGAAACAGTATTGAGGTTCATACATAAATGATAGGCATTACCAGAATAAAAACATAGACCAGTCAATGAATCTATCAATTTAAGCCACTAAACAGATGAAAAATGAATCCAGTACAAACAACTGAAGAATAAAGGTCATATATATCTCATAGTTTCATCAACCACTGCATACAAGAGCTATGTACCTTACTCATAAACAAGTCTGAAAACCAACTGAGCTTGAAGACCTCCTGAAAGCTCCCAAAAATCGAACCTACAAAATGTCTTTCTAACTCCTCTAAATAGTAATCTTCTACAAAATCAGTTAGGTCACTAACCCTAACTGTCTCCATCGACTTACTAAGGTAAAGTAAAAAGTACATTTTTAGAAAATTACAAAATTGCTAAAAATAGCAAATCATTAACAAGAAATGTTTAT
The DNA here is from genome assembly GCA_001517045.1 of Pseudotsuga menziesii. NCBI lineage: Eukaryota > Viridiplantae > Streptophyta > Pinopsida > Pinales > Pinaceae > Pseudotsuga > Pseudotsuga menziesii. Next base: position 338,948 of record LPNX010577286.1, on the reverse strand, counting down.
CAAACAGATACACTAATTAAAGCATAACTGATTCAAAGCTCCTTCGCTGCTTTAGCAAGTAGTGCTATACCATCTAGGCTTTGAGCCTTTCTCTTTGCTCTTTTATGTTTCTTTTCCATATCAGCTATCTTCCTCTGAAGGTCTTCATTCTCCTGCTGTAAACTTTCTACTGTCTTCTCTAGCTTTTTGCAGTGTCTGTCAAAAGTTCTTTTCCTGTTTAGCACCTCTTTAGAAACCCCTGATAGCTCCAGGAAATGATGATGGACCTCTTGAAACTCCTCTATAAGCCCTTTGTTGACTTTAAATAACCCATCATTAATCTCTTGTAAGTGTTTCATCTACTGCTTCTATTTTTGAACACTTTCCTGCAGATTTTCTTCATCAAAACTAGGAATCTCAAGTATATTTACATCCTGCATTAGAAAGTCTGAAAAGTTAGTGGGAATACTAGGTTCTTTTAAAATTCCTGCTTGTCTGAGTATAGATTCATCTTCTTCCTCCCACTTATAATTTTCAACAGGACATCTTTTTGCCTTTTCTTCTTGCTGCTGTTTTAAGAGTTTATCTTTTATCTCAAAAATTATTTCAAATAATTTAGAAGCAGGCTGACTTGTCTCTTTTGCAGACTGTGGCAATCTTTTTAACACAGCAGGTTGAGGAGAAGAAGGTCTAACCACTAATTTTCCTTTGTTTTTGATGTCTATTTTACCAACTTCTATTTCTTCACTTGAAGTAGTATCAATTAAAACAATATTTTGTTTGGAATCCAGTTTAGGGTTAAGTATCTTCTTCATATTCCATCTCAATTTATTGGTTGGCCTAGTTTTAGGCCTCCAATATGAAGTTACAACCTTCTTTTTCTTCTTATGAGGTTTAGCTGCTTTGATGTCTGAGGTGAGGAATTCTTCACAAGTTCCATGCTTGCCTTTTGGTTCATCAATGGGCTGTGACTGCTCTTCTTCTAGTAGATATCCCTCATCATCTAAGAGGATGGTGAGTGGACTTCTTGGTTTGGTTTGAACTTCATCCTCAAGTATAGCAGCTTTTTCTTCAACAACAGTTTTAGTTTCTTCAGAATCTTCTGTAGGTACTGTGGGCTGTAGCAGCTGCTTTTGGTCCCCAAAGAGTGAATACTTGCCTTTACTGCTTGTTGAGAATACTTAAAATTTAATCTCTTCTTCCATCTGCTCAACTATTTTCTCAGTTTTGACCCCAAGCTTAGGTTTATGACCTAGCTTCTTCATCATCACAGTTCCTTTATCAGTTTGCCTCTTTGGCTGCTGTTCTTCCTTTTTAACATGAATACCAGACCAAAACAGAAAAAAGTCCCAAGTTCTTCCCTCATGCTACAACACAGTACTGATGATTAGCTTGATCAATCCATGATGAAAAATTGACTAGGATGTGTGATCTTCATGCTGTTTTACCCTGCTGNATTCTATTGGTTCTTGAATTCCAACTCACAAAAACTTATTTTGGCACGTTTTCTTATAAGGCCCATTTTAGACCCCAAATTTCCTCTAATGAATACCTTTA
>LPNX010577286.1:295086-336810 GCA_001517045.1 Pseudotsuga menziesii | reverse complement strand
CTAACAATGCAAATTAGGTCTGTATATAGGCTAACTGCAAAATATTTGAAACTTAATCACCAATCAGACTGTTTTTTAAACAAATAACCATCTTCAACCTATCAAGCAAACTGTGTATCAGTATCTACACCCTGTCAGCATGATTCATGAACATCTCTGCACAAAAAATGTTTTTCATAAATGAACTCTGTTGTCACTTTAGAATTTATTGCAGACTGTTCATCCCACGCCTATCTCTTTTCAGCTCATCAAAGTGATACTAGGCCTTCCTGTATTTTCCTTCATATGTTTCTAAAAACAATTAAACTCTGCATCAGACAACCCAGTTCTCAGCAACTTCTAGGTATCATATGTATCATTCATTTATACAAGAGACTCTCATCGAAACCTGTATATAAATGCCAATATTATTCCCCAAACGATTGACTTTGCAAATATGACAACTATCACCAGCTTCTCAAGCAAACTGAAGACTTCCTGTGTAAGGGATGAGCATAATAAAACAGTCTACAATTCATTCCAATGCTGCTTCCTGTAGACTATGGATCAAATTAGCATTAGGTCTGACAGGAATCTTAATCAGTCAGCTCATTACACCCATACTGTATCAATATCAAAGTTTTTTGAGTGTATTAGAGAGCCAAAACATAAACAACTTTCCTTCAAACTGTCTCGAAGTACTAAAAACTGAATGCTTTAAGCTTAGGGTTATTTTGATGCTCTGTTCAATAAATTTCTTCAGAACAGCTCCAGGCAGTTATTTCTGGGGTTAACATTTCATTTTGGAACCTATTTTAACCCTTGCCTCAACTAATTTTTCCAAAACGACCTCCAGCGAGAAAATTCCCAAATTTTCAATTATAGGGGTTAATATTGAAATACCTGCCAACTGTTCAATTGCAATGGTTTAAACCTATGTCTTGAGCTATCAACTGCCTTTCCTTGTGTGTACAGGTGTCTTTATGTGATCACTTTGACTGCAGGTAATGGGATTGAAAAGCCCTAATTTTCGCTGGCCTTCATAACTCTGTCTCTGCTCTGCAGCAACATAATCCACCTTTCTAGCGGTTTGATTTACTTCACGAGCCCTCCTTTCCTCTGATAATGCGTGTGAAAGGAAAATCATGCCACCTTAGACCAAAATTTGCTGATAACTGTCAAACCAATCCCGCATTATGGGCAATGATGGCCATGATTTGTTTCTCGACTCAAAACCACCTGGAATTGCGCTTAAATTGAGGCTTACACGTATCCAACAGCTCACCGTATGTGATTAATCATTCACAGATTAAAATCATGATAAAAACTTGCTTGAAAATCGAAAAATAAAAGGGCCGCGATATTCTTGTAGCGCGCCCTTTGTAATTTTCTGCTCCAGCGCTACAAGAATATCCTTGGTGCTATTTTTTCGCTCCTTTTCAGCTTTTTGATATTTTGTATAAGGTTTTAAAAGTTGCTTGAGTGTAGGTATGCTCAAAATATGCCTTATGAGTCCACCATTTGATAAAATAACTTTAAAAAACCCTTAATCAAAAACCAACCTATGGTTTAAAATTCAAAATTTCTAAAGCAATCTCAAAATTTAAAATAAACAATAGACAAAACTTTCCAAAAGGAGGGAAAAATCAAAATTGAAGTAAATGAAAGCTTTGAAAGAAAATATAAATCAAACCAAAATTGGAGAAGTCAAACCAAAATTGAAGAAAACATTTACTGACTTAACACAGCCGTAAGGGGTTTTCAGCTAGAAATCCCTAATCATTCGCTGGGTATTCAGATATCAATTTTACTTTGCAACCCAGGCTCCATTCTCATCATCAACATCTTACTCCAATACCCAGTGATTATCAGATCTAATTGTGCTCATCCTGAGAAGTTATCAGCTATTTCGGGATCAGGGGGGCGTGAGTAGCTGCACCTCTGGAACAATTCACTAGCCTACCTAGAGACCTCAGAACTTCCACATGTGCCAGGCATTCTCTCCGGTACAACAAGGCTATCAGTCCTACAAATCAGCAGCTTCATCGGATACCTCCTTCACTGAAAACGTCACCCTTAACTGATCTGGGGTCCGTGCTGATGGGTTTTCACCAAAAGAAGAAGATATCAGTTCATCTCCAATTCATCTCTTGATGCATGCATACTCTCTCAGGAGCAGTCCAGCCAGCTTATCAGTGGTAAGTGTTCATTCTATCCCACAAACCCTAACCCTAATTTTTTCTATAAAATAGGGATTTTTGCATGGTAGTTTGCATGCCCAGTTGTATCAGCGTATTTGCTTAGAATTAGAAAATATCGGGATTTGGGATATTACATTGTTCTTCACCACTCCCAACTTATCCCTGAAGAAGACCAAATTTCCTCGCCCTAAGGATTTTGTGAGAATGTTTTCTACATGCTCATCAGTGGAAATGTATCCTAACTCAAAATATCCTCTATTAACATAATCTCATATGGAATGGTATTTGGTATCTATGTGCTTGGATCTGTCATAAAACATTGGATTTTCATAGAGTTAAATGCAACTCTAATTGTTGCAGTAAATCATTGTGGGCCTAATCTCATAATCAAACAAATCCACCAACAACTTGTGATTCCATAGTGAACCATTGTGTCTTCCAACTAGCCTGGCTGACTTCCATGTACTCGGCCTCAACATAACTCAAAGCAATAGACTTTTGTTTTCTATTGAACCATGACTCTACTACTTATCCCAAATTGAAACACCAATCAAAGTGCTCTTATGATGCATCACACTACCTACCCAATATGAATCTATGAAGTCGACCAAACTAACTCCACCCAATCTCCTATAGTCCAAACCATAATCCATTTTCCATGCAAGGTATCTCAACACATATTTCATGGAAACCCAATGCACTTTCCTAGGCTCCACCATGAACTAACTAATAGTGTTCCCCGCAAACACAATTTTGGCCTGGTGTTGACTAGATACATTAGTGAACCAATGAGTTGATGATATAAAGTAGGATCCACCAAATCTCCCTCATAAGCATCAATCTTCCTCCATTTGGTGATCATCGGTGTGGACATCAGCCTGCAGTCCTCCATCTAAAATCTCCTCAATACATCAACTACATACTTTCCTTATCCAAGGAAAATATGACTAGGTGTTGGCAGGAAGTTTTGGGGTAATTTAGTTGCGTAGCATCATGGATGTTGCACAAGGACAAAGATGTCGCGCAAGGTGGAGAATGGCGTGCCAGTCGAAATTATAATATTTTATGTATTTTTGGTCATATTTTGTAGTTTTGGATCGCATTATATGGATTGTGGTTATTATTTTGTAGTTTTGGTTAATAAGTAGTTAGGAAGTTGATTAAGTGGACCACCAATGTAAAGGCACAAGCCTATAAGTAGATGTAGAATTGCAAGTGTTAGGTCTTCTTATTTTGCTTCTGTTTTGAGCAACTTCAAGATATAAGATTGTGAATGTTGATATGTGTATGTGAATTGAAGAACTGACTTGGAGAATCTGTGTTTTGTTGCGAAGGCTAATATGACATGACGGAGAATGAGCAAAATCATTGTGTCTTTTCCTATTTTCCTGTTTTCCTGTTTTTTGTGATCCAAATGTGAATGCAATGTGTATATGTGATATGGATATGTGAATGATGTGATGTTTTCTCTACTTTAGATGATGATATACTACTATATCTGTCTGTACATCAATGTTTGATGTGAGTCTATCATGTTAGTGCGATCTATTGAATGACAACATGATTATGTTAAATGCATAATCTGAATGATTATATTTGTGGAATAATGTTGCACTAAGTTATTGAGTAGACACATGTTCCTCCTCCATACTATGTAAACTTGGTTCCGTTAGCTCTCCCTTGAACATCTCGGGTGAGACTTCATTTTCTCTACAGATGTTGTTGGACAGGGTAAAACCTGTCTAGGATGGTGCTCAGGGAGATTATGGTGGTTTGAGTGTCGACTGAGAGAGAACCCCTATTGACTGGTTTTGTGTCAACAAATGGTTATGTTTCCAATACCTTATTGTGAATAGGGGGGAGGACATGTTGTCATATTCGACGAAACTAGATATGCAAGATTGGTTTGACCAGAAAACACGGGAGTTTGCTGAGAAAGAGAATCAAAACCCTGGACTGACGATGGATCAATGGCTAGCAGAGTATATGCACGATGGTACTCATGAGTACTTTTTATTTGAATTTCCAATCATCTTGTACGATTGGTTTCCACGATTGACCTACCACAAGACAAATTTCCAAGGAGATAATCTAACTTCCTAGACCCCAGAATTGATTCAATAGTTGTAGGAGGTAGACAACAAAGTTACCAGGGTTGTTGAATTTTGGCTTGATAGCATCTTGGAAGGATATATTACTGAGTTCATGGTTGACACAACTAAATCCTATAGTGAAGAAGAAAGGGAGTTTTTCAATAGGCCAAGAGGTAGGTTCCTATTGTATTTGCAATTATCTATTAAGATTCTCATCTACAAAAAGGGCATATTGAAGATGCACCTTCAGTAGTAGAGTCCTAGTGTGCGGAGGTTGCAGGTATCATAGAGACAAGGGTTGGATGGAATGATATGGGATATATGGATGGAAGTTACGATGGGACTATGATGGAAGCCGAGGAAGGAAGTGGTCTTACGAGAGGAGGAGAAAGGTTTTGCTAAGAGAAGAGGCAGAGGACAAGATAGAGTCCTACTACAATTGAGACATGAGACCATGAAGGAATACCACATGGAACAAAGAAACCCTACAGCGATGAAGGAGACGACCACGCTACACCCATGGCCGAGGAAAGGCCAACCTAGAGCAACAACGTACCCACACATCCATGCACTACACCACACTCAAGAAGAAACATGAGTTTGACACCGTCATGTCCAAGATGTCAACAACACTCTAATAGTAGTGGATCCATGATTGTAGGAAGAAGGCTTAGGATGGTGAGTGAAGATGTGAAGTTACCCCTATTCCATGGAAACGGGACTGAGTATCCTGAGCAATACTAGTTCTTGTTTGAAGCAGTGTGTACTGTCAAACAAAATACGGATGATGATGTTAAGAAAGGTCAATTGGATACAACCCTTAGAGGTCGTCCACTGGATTGGTTCATGAAATTTTTAAAAGTTCCTACAGGGGTTCCAGCAAAAAAAATGGCTGAAGTTAGAAAAGGAATGATTGAAGAATTCAGAAAATCGAAATGTAAGGCGCAATAAACCACATAATGGAAGGAGATTAAGAAATATCCCAATGAAACTATTTGGGATTTTGATCAAGGGTTTAAGATGAGAATGGAAAGAGTTGGCTTTGAAATGAGCAATATTCAGCATAAGGAATCGTTCATCATGGCGTTAATATCTCATATCATACCACCATTGATGTAGCAAAATATTGCGACACAGAGCGAGGCTCTAGAGATTGCAATGAAGTTGGAAGCTTCACTAGTTGGAAATAATGCAATTGGGATGAATCAGATCCAGATGTAGCTGGAGAACTTGATGCTCCAGTCGTAAGATATCAAGAAAGGAAAAGAACATCGCGAGGAGTTTTGGTGTACTCGATGTCGTGCAGAGGGACATACTAAGGATAATTTCCCAAATTTCTGAAACTACCTGTTGTCAGGAGATCCAAACCCATTAAGTTGTGGTATTATGCCATGGTGTCGTATTTCTCAAGTTTATGGGAATCGACATGAAGATTGTAGATATATGCAAAAAATGGTCACGAAGCTGATGAATTTATACTGCACATTCTATCAATTTGTTGGGCATGAAGCTAAGGATTGTCACGCATATGATCTACTCCAGGATACAAAAATGGACATGTATTACATGAAGGGAGAGGACCATCAAACAATACAACAACTGTAGCTATAGGTGGTACAGCCGCCACCTCAACCACATTTCATACCATAGATGTAGTTTGTACCACAACCGAAACTACAAACGCAATTTGTGCCAAAACCACAGTATAATCAGATGCAGATTGCTCCACAACAGTGACAGTATGTTCATCCAGGGCAATATGTTTAGCAGCAACTGAATCTCCCATAATAGCAACAATACAATCAACCACAGTACCAGCAGCAAGGAGGATTCCATGGAGAATTCTGAGGAGGATAAGGCAGAGGCTTTGGATGAGGAGGAAGGCGAGGTCACAGACCCATACAATGTTATAATTGTGGAGTATTGGAACATTATCAGAGATACTATTCGCAATTGCAAGCACGGTGTATGTATTGTATTATTGTCGATCACACTGTTGAGAACTATCCATAGCTGATCACGAATTGGAAGGAAGGTAATGTCCCTCAGTTGCAGAACCAGAATCAGAATCAATTGCAGAACCAGAATCGACTTCAGAACTAGAACTAGAATGCCAATCAGAACGTGAATCAACCTGTGAATTCGTTGTTGAAGCAGAATCAGGGACCAACTATTGCGACGATTTCAGCAAAACCAAGAACACAAGATGTTGATGTTTCTTTCATTACTCATGGAGGAGCGACGAAAGGAGACGATAGATCGGGTCCACAAATTTGGCTAGCTGGGAAGAAGAAGGTGCAGTTTCATGTCGACATTGAAAGAGACACATTTTTTGTGGCACATGACGCAATAGGAAGAAATCCTAGTAAGTTGCCTATCTATGAGATGTCGACTGCTTTTGGTTCCACTTCAGTAGTAAGACTATCGCGACAGTATGGTACCTTACCAAACTTATTTGAAAGTTGCTTGTTGCTGGAAAGGGGTCCTGATTCTCTTGCTAAGATTGAGAGTCTGTTGCATCAATCAACCGGGGGACAAAAAGAGTCTGTGGTGAACTCTTACATAAGAAAAAGACGGGAAAAGAGATGTGCATGGTTATTCCGATTGGGGATTATGAGGTAGATTCAGTCATCTTGGATCTAGGATTAGATGCCAATATTCTAACAAGGAAGACATGGAAAAATATGGTGAGCTTGAATTTTGCGTGGTCCCTTGTACAACTGCAACTGGCTAACTAGGCTAGAGTAATGTTGATTGGGTGAGTTCCATGTCTTGACATGGAAATCGAACGGCTAAATACTTATGTTGATTTTGATGTTATCAATGTTGGTGATGGTGGAGGATCCTATCCCGCATTGTTGGGGATTGGATGGGCTAGTGATAGTTTGGCGGTGATCAAATTTAAGAAATGGGTTATGACTTCTGAAAACCACAACATCAAGGTCATTGCCCCAATGGACCCAACTGAAGGGCAAAGTTATGTTGTGTAGGTGAGGGAGGAAGCTATAAAAGTATGGGATCATGCGTATAACATATAAAAGTATTTGTCTAAATTTATATTGACATTTGAAGATAAGGTGTCAGAACCACGATGGTTGCTGGCGTTGGATGAATCATTGAAGGCTACTCCAGCATGTTGGTGGGCGACCCATAAGAAGTCGATCATTGGATGGTCGCAATGTTGAATATTGATGATAGTTCACTTTGGCAACACAGAAGAGTACCACACTAGAAGGTACGATGGGTGGAATAATCTTGTCAATCATCTGATTGAGTGTCATACCTTGTGGGCATCATGACCAAAGGATGAGTGGATCCATGACTTTGTCCACACGTTGCATGAGATGCCATGATCATGGGATGAATCAGTCAATTTTCACAGAGAGATTACTATTTGGGAAGATTTGACGGTCCATTTTACTCACACCTTCAGTTTCACGGATACCAATCCAGCTATTCATGATGCACTGCAGCACATCCGCAACATTGTTATGAAGGTAGTACCAGTTGCATATCTGATGGATATGCATGAGAAATGTACGGTGCAGTGGATGATGGAATTTTATAATGTGACTGGAGGACCTAAGGATGGTGATGATCCATGGAACATCACTATGGTAAAAACAGAAGGGATTCAGGATGTCACAACACTTGCCGTACTGACAGATCCAATGAATTGACCATTAAAAATTAGGAATTTTAACATTGGGATGGAGGAGAACCCAAAGTTTGTGAATGTTGGAGACTATTGGGACGAAGAGACCATGGAAAATATCACAATATCTGTTGCATGAATTCCAAGATTTGTTTCCCACCAAGTTTTCTGACATGAAAAGAATACTGGGAGATTTAGGGGAGATGAAGATCCTGATGAAAGTAGATCCAAAACCAGTAAAACAACGGTCATATCTTCAGAGTCTACGATACAAGGAGAGGGTCAAAACTGAGCTCGATAGAATGCTAGATGCTGGAATAATTGGGTCGGTTAAAGAATCTGAATGGATCAGTGCTATGGTGGTCCAAGATAAGAAGTTAGGTGAGGTTCAATTTGTCTCGACCTTAGAAATTTGAATGATGTGTGTATGCATGATCCATTTTCGACACCATTCACCTATGAGGTGCTAGAAGGAGTGGACGGTCAAGAAATGTATTCCTTCACGGATGGATTTTTTGGCTATCACCATATTAGGATCAAAAAAGAGGATCACAACAAGACAACATTCGTTACTGAATGGGGTTGTTTATAGTACACTGTGATGTGATTTGGACTGAAGAATGTGCTTGCAATATTATCTAGGGTTGTTTTTTCCACATTCAAGGATTTTATTCAGAAGTTTCTACAAGTTTATATGCATGACTAGACAGTATAGGGATTGATCATGGATCATCTAGAAAACCTATGATTGATGTTGGAGCACTATCGACAGCATCAGATCACGCTAAACTCAAAGAAGTGTATTTTTTGTGCACATTTTTGGATGTTGTTGGGATACATTGTTTGCAATCAAGGACTGTTGGTTGACCCCACGAAGATTGCGCTGATTTTGATTTTTCCACCACCAACGAATGTGAAGCAACTGAGAGCGACACTAAGACACACCAGATACTACCATAAGTTCATCCGATGTTATTCCATGATCACAACACCAATGGATAGTTTGATCAAGAAGGATGTGGTATTTGTATGGAGTCAAGAGTGTCAAGTTAGCTTTGAGACACTAAAGGCGAAGCTCGCATCCACACCAATACTAGTTTTTCCCAATTGGAATAAAGAGTTCCATGTTCATGTGGATGCATCATGTGTTGCACTGGGGGTGGTGCTGGAACGGTTAGGAGAGGGAGATATTGATCACCCGATTTATTTCACTAGTCGGAATTTGTCCTCAGCGAAGAAAAACTATACAATAACAAAGAGGGAAGGTCTAGCGATGGTATATGCACTACAGAAGTTTCACCATTACCTATTGGGTCGTCATTTCAAGATGTTCACAGATCATTCTGCATTGAAATACTGGGTTAATAAGCCTGTGTTGGGGGGAAATATATGTTGTTGGATACTTCTTTTTCAGGAGTTTGATTTTGAGATAATTGTGAAGTCGGGCCGCTTGAATGTGGGCCCAAATCACTTCTCGTGGATTGATACAAGTGAGGAGAAAACAAATATTGAAGATGGGTTTCCATATGCACAAATATTTAGAGTTGACATGGTTGATGATTACTATGACCAAATAATTTAGTTTTTGGTGACGGGAATAGCACCAAAAGAGATTACTACAAGCCAGAAGAATCAGTTAGTTGTTAAGGCCGTGGATTTCTAGCTAATCACTGGAAAACTCTATAAGCTAGGACCAGATGAGATATTACAACAATGTGTCCTACCACATGAACAAGGGAAGATATTAGCAGAGGCACATGTGCAAGTTTCTGACAGAAACTATGGAGGTCGCGCTACTACCAGGAAGGTGCTTCGTGCAAGGATTTTGTGGCCAAATCTCCATAATGATGTAACAGACTATGCGCGAACCTATGATGTTTGTCAAAGAACTGGAAAAATGTCAAGAAGGGATGAGATACCATTGGTACCGTAGGTGATGTTGCAGCCATTTGATAAATGGGTTGTGGACTTTATGGGGACCGATTAACCCACTTGGAAATAGAACTAGTGCATGGTACATAATTACAGCAACAAACTATTTGACAACATGGGCAAAGGCTGCACCTATTTTAGATTGCACCGCTATGACAGTAGCAAGGTTCTTGTTTGACAATATTTTCACTCAGTTTGGGTGCCCAAGGATATTGATGAGTGACCAGGGGAGGCACTTCATCAATCACATAGTTAGAGCATTGACAAAAGAGCTTCATATACAACATAATAAGAGTACCCTGTATCATCCACAAGAAAATGGGATAGTGGAGGCATTCAACAAGGTGTTGGAGCATGTGCTTACAAAGGTATGTAATGCAAACTATGATGAATGGGATTTAACTATTCCAACAGTCTTGTGGGAATATCGCACCACTTGCCAAATATTGACAGGACAAACACCGCTCAAATTGGTGTATGGGCAAGAAGCAGTCATGCCTATGGAGTACATTGTTCCAAGTTTGCACATAGTGGTAGCGATAGGCATGGATGATGAAGAAGCACTAGAAGAGAGACTAGTGCAGCTGGTGCAACTCGAGGAATATTGCTTTGTCACAAGTTTTCACCAACACGTTGAGAAGCACTGAAAAAAGGCCCGGAACAATCGACACATATTTAACCACAAACAATTTCAGCAAGGAGACTTGGTCCTGATGTATGACAAAAAGTTCGCAAAACATCTAGGTAAGTTACAAATGCATTGGCTAGGTCCATATCCCAATAATTCAATTACTTCAGGAGGTGCAGTACAACAACAACAGTTAGATGGAGCGTCGATGCTTCCAAAGCTAGTGAATGGTAGTAGGATGAAGCCCTACAAGAAAGGCCCAAAACTGTGCAATGCTTGAGGCACTGCACAATGAAAAAAAAACTCTTTGTTTTTGCATAAGATGCTAGTTAGGAGGATGGCACACCAAAGAGGAAGGGGATGCGCCAGTAGCAGAGTTTGTATCGCAGTTAGGAAGTCATGTTGCGACAACCAAAAGGCCGCAACATAGTCAAATATGTAATGAATGTAGATAGTTAATACAATTATCGGTTGTGCTCTCAGACGAGACACATATTAATGACTGATCCGACCGTTGGATTAATAGGATCATCGAGGGATTCAGATGTTTAATGCATGATTTGGTCAAAATGATTAAAGATGATTTAGTCATGATGGAGGTGCAATCGACCAAGTTCTATAAGAAGGGGTCAAATGTGGTTAGAATTCACCATTATGGAAGATTGATTATTGGAAAAGTTGCAGAATTGTCGTAGAGAGTCGTGTTGTGTTGCGTTGTCAAGTTGTAGAGAAGAGGTGCATTGAGTTGAGTTGTGGTGGGTGCCCATTGAGTATTATGGGGCACTGGTGTGGCATGCTGCATGAGCAAGTCATAGTTGATATTTCTAGCGAGAGGGATTAACCGGTCATTAAAGTCACCATTGAAGATGAAGTTGCAAGCGTGCCAGTGGGATCCTCATCGGTTCCAAAGAAGAAGAGAGGGGAACACTCGCCCAACTCCCCAATACCGAAGAAAAGACAAACTAGAATGTCTGCACTGGAACAAGACGAGGCACCTGCGTAGATGGGTTCATCAACTTTAGGGGCTGTGGAATCATCAGCCCACTCAAGGGTATCCACTGCGGACATCCCTGGGTATGTTCCTCCCATGCGGCCCAATACGAAGCCTAGGAAAATGAAAAAGAACCTAAAATACCTAGTAAAGATTCCAAGGATTTCGCAGGGCATGGTATGCACCACAAACATCATGCCTTTGTTGATGAGAATGAAGTATGATGATCACGATATGCTTGTGTCAACAGAGATCATGAAGGGTCCCTATGAACCAATGGTAGTGGTAGGAGGTGGCCCAATAGTACGCATTCCACAGGACTGAGCGTGAGGTCTACAAATATCTATATTATTGGATATTATAAACATGTTGCACTTTGGACAGTTGAATGAAGCGAATGCATGCATGAAGCAGCTCTTGGCGAGCTTCCATGCCAAGATTCTATGGCTAGACCATTCGGTCACAGTCACCATGGTGATTATTTCAGAAATCATAGGGTTTCCTAAGGATGGGCCCGACCCTTCATAGTATTTCAAAGGGAAAAAAAATGATAACAACTTCGATGCAAGGCTGAAGAATAAATATGATTTGCAGTGTGATGGATAGGCGTACTATTTCAATAGCATAAATGATCTGGTTTCCCGTATTGGAGTGTAAATTTTGGCTAGTAAAATAATGAGGATGAACCGACCTAACCAGTGTAATTCAGGGGTTATTAAATGCACACAGCAGTGTGTGCAAGGAGTACAAATGAAGTGGTCGTTGTTCTTAATGAACCAGTTGACCGATGATGCATTGGAAGTTCAGGAAGGGCAGCAGACGTTCACATATAGTTGGCCACTGATTTTAATTGCACTCATGTCTTGGATGGAGCTAGACAATTATCAAGGAATGGATGTAGATGTAGTGAAGGTTTGCAAGGGATCACGCTACCAGAGCCTCTGGTGAGTGAAGGAAGCTAACTAACTGAAGGACTGCATAGTTTAGTTCTGGATCTATTGGGAAGCGTTGCAGGCTGTGATGAAGTTCCAATGTATTTATTGGTTTGAGATTGACCCGCACTCCATTCATGTGTAGGCGCAGCATGACCCATAGAAGCAGTGGTTCTTGACACCATACAAGTTATCTGAGGCAGAGATGGAGACAATTGTTGATGATGGGCCCACAGCATCGATAGAACATGTCAGCCTAGAGGAAGTGTCGATGGGTCCACCAGTGGATGCACCAGTTGATCCAGTAGTTGAGCCTAACTAGCATAGAAACCTTGATTCAGATGCATATTCATCATGGATCCCCATTGAATCAGAAGCAGAGCGATCGTTTGAAGAGTCAATAATGAAGAAGCGACAGGAGCAGGGTGCGACAAGTAGCACAACCCCAGGGTTTGAGGCATAGTTGAAAATGCTCATTGTGGCTATTACAACCGCAACGAATGTGGAAGCTGAAGAGATGAAGAAACAAGAAACAAAAGGATTTGGCGAGTGTTGGGCCAGGAAAATAGCACAAGGAAGAACTTGAAGTGCAAGCACAAGATGAAAAGGGGATGCACGATGGGATAAAAGTAGGTAAAGGATGGAAGGGAAGTGTGGGGTAGAGAAAGTTGCGACGAGGAAATCGCAACCAGATTCGGTAGAGGTGTAGCAAGTAGAAGAGTTAAGACTAACAAGTGGTAGGACAAAAGACTGTAGGAGTCAGATTCGGCAAAAGACTAAAGGACAAGTTTTTGCGACTAGTTATGGCCTATATAAGCAGGATGAAAGACGTTTCCGTGGCTAGTTATGGTCGTGATCAATGTAATGCAAGAATTTTGCATCCTGTATGGAAAATCATCAATGTAGTAGAGTATATTTTGTAGCTACTTATGAATGTAATAACTAAGTTGTACTTATTCAACCGTGTGTGGTATTGTAATTTCTATAAATAAGAGGAACCTGCTCTATATAAGAGTTAGGCTATTAGTTAGTCAATTAGAAGAATAGTAAGGAGACATTAGAGAGGAGTATGATTGTAGAAGGCTGTTGAGTCGCGGATCTGCAACTGAGTGCACAGACCGTGTTGTAGACTCATTCTACAACTGATTGCATATATAATAGAGTATAAGAGTCGATCCAAATTGTGTGTAGATCAGTAGGAGTAAATAGAAGAATAAAACCGAGAGCATGAGAGAAAGAAGAGTCTGAGCCAAAAGACATATCTTAAAATGGTCTGTAATTCGTAGATTGTAAGGTGCTATATATATTTCTCATGCCATATGAAGAGCACCTTGGTGGTTTTTCCCAGATGGGTTTCCACATTATTTCCTGTGTTGATGAATGTTGACTGTTGGATGCTTATGGTTAATATTTAATGTTTGGTTATCTCACATTATTTATGGTTATTGTTTGAATGAATGTTGCAATACTGATAAGCAGTGAATGAATGGATATCTAAGCATAATCAAAGCATCATATATTAGTTCATGCTTAAACACTATTAAGTCATAATATGATTCGCATCACGGTCATCTATTATTAAGGAATCAGTTGTGTCACACTATTGCACCAGCTGTTAAGTTGTTAAGAACAAGGTTGTGTTGCATGTTGATTGTGGCGCACTGTTGTGCCTCCATCGAGCAGTAAAAGACTACAACTCTTCATCTATGTCAAGATCCTTGGCCATGTGCCAAGGGACTATAATCCCTTGCCAACTTTGGAAACATGGTTCTGGCAGTTACACATTAATATTGTTGGGCCAGGAAAAATGCACAAGGGAAGAAGGAAAGTTGTACACGCAACGAGAAGAAAAGTAAGTTACGAAGGAAGAAATGGGACCAACGCAGAAGGATAGTACATGGGCGTGACAGAGTAAAGGTGACCTTGCAACTGTGCAAGTGGGTAACAGCTAGAAAACAACAATTCAGGAAGATCATGGATACTAAATATGGTGTAAGCCTGCAGACAACGCACGTATGAAGGAATATTTGTAAGTCAGACCGATAGTTCCTTGTGTCAATCCCTGATAGCTAGTAACCATTTTTTATAGCTGATTATGATATGTAACAGATGAGTAGTATGTAGTCGACCCTGCGTGGTCTTGTAGAAGATATAAAGAGGGTTGGTTGTTTGATTGGTTTCTCATTCGCCAAGTCACTCAATTTTGTTAAGGAAGCTAGGGTTAGAGGGAAGAAAGACTCAGAGAAGAGTCTGGTAGCAGTAGAAGGTTGTTGAGCCGTAAATCTTGCAGCTATGTGCACAGATAGTAGGTATAAGAGTCGATCCAAGCTGTGTGGGGGTCAGTAGGAGTAGATATAATAATAAACCAGAGAGCATGAGAGAAAGAATATTGAGTCAAGAAGACATATCGTAATATCAGTCTGTAGGTCGCAGACTGCAAGGTGCTATATCCATTTCTCATGCCAGATGAAGAGCACCTTGGGGGGTTTTCCTAGATGGGTTTCCATGTTATTTCTTGTGTATAATGATTGATTGATGTTGAATGTTTATGTGAATGTCAATTATTTTCTTACAGTAAGTTGATGAGTTACTGTTGAATGTATGACGCCATATTATTAATCAGTGAATGAATGATTGTTAAAGCATTGTTGGTATGTGTGAATAAGTTTATAGTTAATTTCCTAAGTTAAAGCATAAGCAGCACATTGTATATCAGTACAAGGAATCAGCTATGTCACACCAGTTGTGCTAGTTGTTAATATTAAGGACAGGGTTGTGTTGTGCACCTGCTGTCATACAGTTGTACCCAGTCACGTAGTAATAGATTCCATCGTCTTGTTTCCTTCATCAGGCACCTTGGCCACACGCCAAGGTACTATAATACCTCACCAACTACGGAAACATGGTTCTGGAAGTTACCCATTAGATATCTCGGGTGAGACTATTCCTTCCTCGTAGGTGTTGTCAACTGAGCTTGCTCTGTCGGGCCGATGTCTTGTGGTGTCTTGTTTGTATTGTGTTATTGTTGAACCGTGGGTCGAGACAAGAAGGAGAAAGAGGCCAAAAAATGGTTCCATTTCTCAAACCCTTAATCATTTGAGTCGAGAAAAATGTTGTGGCATTCAATGAAGAAAGAGATAGAGGACTGGCTGGAGTCTAAGACGCTAGTATTCGCGCAAGAAGAGTGTGTAGGATCATGGTTCAGCGCATGAAACTGGGTAGATGAGTATATATACCCTAATATCCATGAGATATTCTTTGCATATTTCCCTATTATATTGCACAAGTGGTTGTCAAGGTTGGCGACTAGACAGACAAAATTCTAGAGAATAGAAGCTATCAAATGGAATGATCAGTTGGTTCCCGAGGTAACCAGTGTAAGTAACACCATCTCTAGAGCTATTGATTTTTGGGTTGACAGTATCTTGCAAGGATATATTACGAAGTTTGCAATAGACA
Source organism: Pseudotsuga menziesii (assembly GCA_001517045.1). Classification (NCBI taxonomy): domain Eukaryota; kingdom Viridiplantae; phylum Streptophyta; class Pinopsida; order Pinales; family Pinaceae; genus Pseudotsuga; species Pseudotsuga menziesii. The sequence continues at coordinate 320,940 of LPNX010577286.1, read as the reverse complement.
CTACAACCTCATATAGTGAGGCTGAAAGAAATTTTTTCCAAGGACCCCAAAGAAGATATTTTCTATCTATTAGTACATGGATTAAGATGCTTGTCTATGAGAAGGGTATCTTGCAGTTGAGTAGTTGAGTCACATACCCAGGAAGGAGGCTATGTCGCATCCAACTTATTAAGAAAATGGGTAAGGGTGAGTTGAGATGTTCTCTGGAAGTATAGAACCTAAACTAGATGTTGTATTCCTAAGAAGTGGAAGGAGATTCAGATCAGGGAAAAGAAGAAATACCGAAAGAGGGCGACAAAATCCTAGTCTGTTCAGGAAGAGTGAACAAGAACTTCGATCGCAGGAAGACGAAGGGTCTTCCGATGAAGAGGAGGACTATAGCCCAATATCTGTTAGAGGAAATTTCAACTAAAAATGGGCCTCCTAAGGAAAATTAATAAAATAATAGTTAAAATAATAAAATAATATTTATTAATTTTGGATGAAGAAAAGAAAAAACTACTTTTTTTGTTCGTATTTTTGACATATCTTCCTGTGGTTTGACTCAAATTTTGATCAGGAGATATTGTTGGATGTGGAATTAAATTACGCATCCAATGAGTACCCACTCAGAATACTTTTGATGGGCCCCACTATCCAAAAAATAAGAAATACCGAAAAAATGTGATGATGACATCATCATCACATTTTTTCAGGTATTTCCATTTTTTGGGGTAGAGGGGCCCGTCAAAAGTATGCTAAGTGGTTACTCGTTGGATGTGAAATTTAATTCTACATCCAATGAGCTCTCCCGATTGAAATTTGAGTAAAAACACAGGGAGATATGTCGAAAATACGAACAAAAAAAGTAGTTGTTTTTATGATACCTATCCCCAAATTTATGTTAAAAATTGTTTAAGAGGTGCTCCCTTTTTTAATTTTAAAGCATTTTGATTGGCTAATATAGGATGACATGGAATTTGTATTATTTTTGGAAGGACCATTTTAAATTTAAATTTCCTATAATGGGAAGTAGCAGAGGAATTGGAAGAATCTATGGAGACACCATGGTCAAGATGCAACTACATCACACCAGGAATATCATCGGAGGAAAGATCTAGAGTCTCATCCCTGAAAAGGAATCCTAATACTGATAGTGCTAGTACTATGACTGGCGGGAAAGAGGGATCACCCCTTTTGAATCCATTACCATAGGACCCCAATGCCAACTCAATGGCTAGGACGGATATTCGGTTACTGACATTCAATGGAAATGGAACAGAAGACCCAGAGCAACATTGGTTCCTTTGTGAAGTTGTTTGGATGGTTCGCTTAGTCCATAACATGGACATAATAAAATCACAAATGATCACGACTCTAAGGGGTCGTGCGCTAGATTGGTTTATGAATTTCTATGTTGCACCAGTTGGAACTCCATAGAAGACCCTTGATGAGATCCGAGCTACAATGATCTCTGAGTTCAGAAAACCTAAATTGAATTTGCAGTGCATTACGAAGATCAAAGAGATAAAACAAGCACCGACAGAATTAGTATGGGACTTTGACCAACGGTTTAAAACTTTGATGGCCAAAGTGATTTTCCAAATGTCGGATGTCCAGCATAAAGAGTGGTTTACTGCTATGTTATTACCACACATCTGAGGGTTGTTGATGCAACAAAAGATTGAGTCACAGACAGAAGAGATAGAGTTGGAAATGAAGTTAGAAGCCTCACCAATTGGCGAGCGACGGTGCTGCAGGAATGGTGCAAATTCAGTCATAGCTGGCCAATCTGACGATAAAGCTGTAGGACATCAAGAAACGTAAGGACACACAAGAATATTTATGGTGCACGAAATGCAGAACGAACGGACACACCAAAAATATTTTTCTGAACTTCATGAATTATGTCTCATCTGGTGCACCAAACCCATTAAATGGCCATGGACTACCCTGGTGTTGCTTATGCCATTCTGGAGGGAATCGCAAAGAGGAATGTTTATATTTACAAAAGGTTGTAAGTACCCTGGCGAACCTCTTTTGTAAATTTTGTAAGTTAGTAGGCCATGAAGAGAAAGATTGTAGAGCATACCAGCTCTTGAAGGAAAATACCATCGATACCTACTTAATGAAAAATGAGGGGCATCTTCATGCTGAACCGGTGTGAGCATCATATCAGCCTACGTAGTTCCCACCCAATCAGTATCAAAACTAATATCAACCTCAGTATGCACCTCAACAGCTATAAACGTAACAAAATCACTACCAGCAGAATTAATACTCACCACAACAACCACACCCGGAGGGAAGGGGTGATGAAAACTTCAGAGGCCGAGGTGGAGGATTTGGTAGGGGAGGAGGTCAAGTTACATTCTATAACTATGGACAACCAGGTCACTATGCCAAAGATTGTTTAGAACCTACAAAGATGTGTTCATATTGTAAGGGACAGGACCATAATGTGGAGCAATGTCCTCAGTTGATCACAAAATGGAAAGCAAGAACTATTGCAGAGCCTAACCCTACATAGAACCCAAACCCAAATCCCAACATGAACATTCAGATGATTGCAGCTGAACCATGAGATCTGAATGTCGCTATCGTAACACGAGGAGGTGCTGCGAGTAGAGACAATCAGGATAAACCGCAAGAACAACAACAGCCAAAAGTATGAACTACAACACAGAAGAAGGTGTCATTCGACATCCAAAAACAAAATGAAGTATTATTGGACATGAGACCATAGTTTGTGGGTCCATCAAAACCATTGACATCAAAATAATTTAGGGAGATTCCTGAACGATTTCAGCGCGTATTCCAGAAGAATGTACCAAAAAATGTTAGTAAGCTCAAATCCTTTATGTCAAGTTGCTTAATGCTAATACAAGATAAATATGTTATTACAGAACTACAAGAAATGATAGAAGAAACACCCATAGAGTCGTGACGTGAAAAGAAGGTTAACCAAGTGAGAAAGAAATTCAAAACTAGGCGCAAGTTAAGAATAACTACGTAGATAGGTGACTATGACATGTATTAAATCATCTTAGACCTGGGGTCTGATGTCAATATTTTTACGTGAAAAACTTGGGAAAGTATGGGAAAACCGCACTTGGACTAGTCTCCTGTCTAGATGTGACTTCCAAATCAGGAGAAGTTCTTACCCATTGGTCCGTTGACTCAGGTCCCTGTCGACATTGAAGGGTTGTGCACATTTTCAGACTTTGAGGTCATTAACATTGTTGATGACACAAATCTATATCCTGCATTGCTGGGGATATATTGGGTTATATACAACCAAACCATTATAAAATTCAAGAAGATGATCCTCTCATTTGAGGATAATGAGATGAGAGTGGTGTCGCTAATTGATCCATTAGAGGGATAGAGATATGTTGAGCCTATCTACAATGATGGACATGTTGACTATCTCAACCAGATCTACAATGTCACTACATTACAAGAAGACTACATCAATCCAACAACAAATGGAAACCTGAGCTGGAAGAGTGCTAGTTCTTGCACATCCAACTCAGGGGAGGCTTTGGAGAATTGGAAAAATAGACTACATGAAGTCTCTTTGAGGAGGTGTGCAAGAGTTACAAGGCATGTACGACATGTGGAGAATGAGCTGCGAGAGCTACCCACCTATGATGGTTTACCTAACCTTGTGACCTTCTTAATTGATTTTGGAGGATTTGTAACGGAATCACAACGTTTATCAGCACTAGATCATGCGCTAAAAGCTACGCCCGCTAGATGGTGGGGTGCGCATAAGAAGTCTATAACAAATTGGCCACAATGTAGAAGGTTTATGGAAGTCATATTCGATGAAGAAGTAACCCTCATAAATCACAAGTATTTAGGGTTGGAAAACACTATTGAACATATTAACCATTGTCGTACAGTATTTTTCGTTTACCCGCGACAGGAGTGGGTCCATCATTTCATACATACATTGGAAATGACACCTAGAACCTTGTATGCATCTATGGAATTGCAGAAAGGAACTCAGGATTGTGAAGGGCTAGCTAAGAAGTTCACGCATAGATTCAAATTTTTTTATGAGCACCCTACAGTTGATGCTACGCTTCAAATGATAAAGGATAAGATATTTGCTGAAATCCCCGTTGAAGAGGCCAATTCTCACTAGTGAAGTGCGACCATTTAGCAATGGGTGGCTTGCTACAATCTGGAGGGAGACCCAAATGATGATCTGAATAACATAAACAGACTGTAATCATAGGGCACAAACAAAGTAGAAGGGAGTTGTATTTCAAGTGACCAGTTCCTTAAGACGTTGAAAATAAAGAAGGTAAACATTGGGTCGCCTGAGAACCTGAAGTTCACCAATATAGTAGATTATTGGGATGAAGAGACTGTTGCGAAGATCACAGATTTGCTGCATGAATACCAGGATATATTCCCTACCAATTTTTTAGAGATGAAGGGGATAGTGGGATACCTAGGGGAGATGAAAATACCCCTGCGAACAGATGCTAAAACCAGTAAGCAGCAATCGTATAGGATGAACCCCAAGTATAAGGAAAGGGTAAAAGCAGAATTTGATCACATGCTCGATGCAAGAATCATTGAGCTTATTGAGGAGTCAGAGTGGATCATCCCTATAGTAATCCAAGATAAGAAAACAACAGGTGAAGTAAGGATCTGTGTCGACCTGAGGAAGTTGTATGACGCATGCTTACATGATCCATTCCCAACACCATTTACAGATGAATTACTTGAAAGTGTCGGAGGGAAAGAGATATATTCATTCACTGATGTCTTCTCTGGCTATCATCAAGTCAGGATCACAAAGGAATATCGCTACAGAACAACCTTCATCACTGAATGGGGATGCTATCAGTATACGGTAATGTCGTTTGGACTCAAGAATGCACCTGCTATTTTTTATAGAATAGTAGTCTCTACTTTTAAATATTTTATACATAAATTTCTTGAGGTCTACTTTGATGATTGGACTATGTTTGGTCTAGTAAGAGACCATATTGAGAGTCTACGCATGATGATGGACCGTTGTTGTCAATATTAGATTGCACTCAATTCTAAGAAATGTATTTTTTGCACACCGTTTGGTGTGTTGTTGGGTCATGTCGTATGTCGCGACGGTATTTTGGTCGACCCAGAAAAGATTGCGATTATTCTTGACTTACCACCACCTACATCAGTCACAAAACTTAGATCAGTTCTGGGACATACAAGCTACTATAGGAAGTTCATAAGAGGTTATGCAACTATCACTGCACCTATGGAGAAACTGGTGAAGAAATACACAAAGTTTCAATGGACAACAACTTTCCAGGAAAGCTTGGATAAGTTGAAGAAAGCAATGGCCACTGCATCAATTCTTTTATTTCCATACTGGAAGAAGGAGTTCCATGTTCATGTCGACGCATCGTCTAGCGCGCTCGACATAGTCTTGACACAACCAAGAGAGGGTGTGCTTGACCACCCTATTGATTTTGCTAGCAGGAAACTATCAATAGCAGAAAATAACTACACAATGACAGAAAGAGAAGGCCTCATTATGGTCTATGCGCTTCAAAATTTTTGACACTACTTGTTGGGTGGGAATTTTTAGATGTACACTAACCATTCAACACTGAAATACCTAGTCAATAAGCCAATGTTGGAGGGGAAGATTTGCATATGGCTTCTCCTCTTTCAGGAATTTGACTTTGAGGTCGTTGTCAAACCTAGTCAACTGAATGTCTGGCTAGACCACCTATCAAGGATAGAGAGTGGTGAAGAGCCAACCAGCCTGGAAGATAATTTTCCTGACGTGCAACTATTTGCGATCCACATGATGAATGATCAGAACCATGAGTTTAATTCCATCATTCACTTTTTGAGCACAGGATATGCACCTGAAGGAATGTCAACTTATCAGAAGAAACACTTGGTCATCATAGCTACTGATTATACATTGATCATGGGACATCTATATAAGCTAGGTGCAGATGAAGTACTATGCCGCTATGTTACTATGAATGATCTTGGGTTATGAGTGAAGCACATGTTGGTATCGCTAGTGGACACTACGTGGGAAAAGCAACTATGCATAAAATATTGCAAGTAGGACTATGGTGGCCAAACATACACATGGATACTAAGAGCTTCTGCAAGCGCTGTGATATCTACCAGAGGACAGGAAAACTGTCGCGCCGTGATGCGACAAGATGCCGCTTGCACCATAGATAACCCTCCAAGCCTTTGAAAAATGGGTTGTTGATTTTGTTGGATCTATTAGTCCACCAGGGAGGAAAACTGGTGCACGCTATATTATCCTTGTAGCAGACTATTTGACCAGATGGGATGAAGTCATGCCCGTTAAATATTGCATCGTTGCGACTGCGGCGAAGTTCCTATTTGAGAATGTGGTGACTAGATTTTGCTGACCAAAAATTCTACTAAGTGATAAAGGTACGCATTTTGTTAACAAAGTGATTGCTGAGCTGACTGTAGAGTTTCAGATCCAGCATAAGAAGACAACACCCTATCATCCTCAGGCAAATGGAATGGTCGAAGATTTCAACAAGATTCTGGAGAATGTATTGACTAAGGTATGTAATGTGCATCGAGATGACTGGGATCATAAAGTCTCAGCTGTGCTATGGGTGTATTGCACAACTTACAAGTGAATAACAGGGCACACCCCATTTAGACTATTGTATGCACAAGAATTTGTTGTGCCAATGGATTACATTGTACCAATTCTAAGAATTATTGCATTGACAAAGATGGTTGAGGGAGATGTTGTTGAACAGAGGTTGTCACAGCTCGTTCAAATGGAAGAGAAACGCTTCGTCGTAGAATTTCATCAAACAGTTGAGAAGCAATGATAGAAAGCATCGGATGATCGCCATATCAAGGTTAATCCATTTGAAGTTGGAATACTTGTGCTGTTGTATGACAACAAATGTTTCAAACATCCAGGCAAGTTGAAGATGCATTGGCTAGGGCCATATATAATCTCACATATCACTAATGCGGGCAGAGTAAAACTGTAGAAACTAGATGGTACGTATGCTGCAGGTATGGTGAACGATAGTTGTCTAAAACCATACTATGACGGTCATAACATCCTGGCTCAAATCACACCACGCGACGAAAAAAAAAGAGAAGGGCCGAAAGACGTAAAAATTGTTTTGTCACACACCCGTGACGGAACCAGTGCAAAGCACAGGAAAAAGCACCAAACACATGAAAAAGAAAGAAGCACAGGAAAAGGAGGAGAGTACTGCAAAAAGAAGAAATGACAGGCTGAACAGCATTAAGGTATGAATATCTGGTGAATATTGAAGTGGTTATGACAGCTAAGATTCATTAATTCAATGAGATATGAGGAGAATGATGGCATGCTTTTTGGTCCCATCAGTTGTCCTCGACATAACTACCATAACTATTCTGAAAAGTATAGCGCAATACTCAAGCTAACAACTTAATGAAGGGATGCGTTGGACGAGAATACCATGTGACCGATTAGACCTCGGTCTCCTATCATATGATGATTTCAAAATGCATCGACAGGTATAAATCCAAGTCTTCACCATCAAATAGTATTTTACACACACCAACAGAGCCAAGAGAACTAGAGCTGAGACTCCATAGAGCTGAATCCTGTAATGCCATGAGAGCCACAACCCATGTTTGTTGAGATTTCTAGTGCCAACAACTTATTCAACATTACCATTGCCCCACCATATCCAATTAAAGAAGAGATTCAATCACCTGAGGAGAAGCAACCAGAAAACGTCCCAATGGCACGAACAAGGAAGAAACCTACTCCTGTGGCTGGTCCTAGGACCGCCCCTGCTAATATCCCAACCCTTGGTTCGTGCACTATACCGAACCAAGTTTAGATACCACCAGCTATAATTGCACCACCATTCATGGATTAGATATAGGTTGGGGAGAAAGTGGCTGGAGGGTTTTCTGCACCACCTCTATCCAGGAAACATAAGGCCAAGGTCGTTGTGGACGACACTAGGAAAGTACCGATGGAGGAATATGTGCTCAAGGAAGAGCTGATGGAGGACTCCCTACCCTACAGAGATCCACAAGCTATGGAGCGAGATGAAAAATTCCCCCATTATGTTTGGCCAAGGAGAGCTAAGGCGGAGCCAACCACGTTCCCCATGAAAGCCAATACGTTTTTAGTAGCTCCTCGGATCCCTCGGTGTGTACCCTTGTCAATGGACATACTGTCAAAACTTGTTAAGTTAAAATTCAAGAATTTTGACAGTCAGTAGTAGGAGGGGTTGGAAAGAGAAAACTGCATGTTCATAGTCAAAACTAGGTCGATAGGGCCCAAGGTTCTTAATCCAATGAAGTGGGTTGCTGGTGTCGACCACAAAGGATTGATAAACTTGTTGTTCATGCCACATTTTAGCCATATCTTGGAGGAAAACACATATGTAAAGTAGCTCTTGGTCTGTTTCCATAGGAGGTTCCTATGGCTCGATCGACCATACCCGGTCGATGTCGAGCTTATTTCTGCAATCAAAGGGTTGCCAAAGATAGGACACGACCTGGTGTCATATTTGTGCTAGGGTAGAGAGGCCATTGAGATGAAAATGAAGTATAAGTTGTAGTGCATGGGTAGGGGATTCTTGATTCCCCTGATTGAAGATGTCGGCGTGTGGTTCACCACAAGGATAATGTCGTGAAAGTTGTTGCACAAGATGAGACCAACTGAACGCACCACAGGAGCAGAAGATCTCGCTACGCAGTGTGTGTTAGGCGTAACTTTCAACTGGTCATGGTTCTTGCTAAATGAAGTGATCGATGACGTAGAGCAAGCATAGGAGGACCCAAACTACAAGTTTCACTACTCCTGGTTGCTCATCTTGATCTCGTTCACCCTATGGGACAACCTGCCAGGTTATGAACAAATGGATGTCCCACTACCTTTCCATCGTGCAAAGTACGAGAACCTGTGGGAGGATAAGAAAAATAAGATCTTCCAGAAGGACAATAACATCGAGTTCTTCCTACATGCCAAGATGTTGCGCAATTTTTTCAACAGATCCTACTGAATCCATGCTACGATGGTACACAGGTATGTTGCTTTTATTAATTTTCAGGTGGGTGTGCATAGCATGATTTTGGAACCAAAGAAGGACCCAGCCAAGAAAGAGCACTAGGAAGGGTTCCTGATTGAAGATGATGATGTGGACACCATTGTTAAGGAGTGGCCTAAAGAGTGGCACGGCCCATTGGAAAAGCCACTACCTGAAGGACAAAACCAAGAAGACCCACCAGCTAACCAAGGTGGAAACGCTGACATGGGAGGGGATACTGGAGTTAGCCAAGGAAATGGTCAAGAAAGTAATCAAGGCAGTGGAAAAGACAACCAATCACAAGAATAAAAATATGATGACAGTGGTGATGGTGGATCCCATCAAAGTGAAGAAGAGAAGAAACCTACTAATGAGGAGGCCCACAATTGTAGGAAAGAATAGAAACAACAGCACAGACCACTACACAGGAAAAAAAAATCCGATAGAATGGTTAATACAAACACGTTGATTAAGGACGATGTTTAAGGGCTTGCAAGCACTATAGCTGCGGTTTCCAAGAGAAGCCTCGAAGTGTTGAACACGCAACAGGTAAATTTGGCTGGGTAAGTTGCAGGGCACATCAATAAGCTGATTGAGGCCATTAACAATGTCAAAACCATTATTAAGGCTGAGACATATGGCGTTGATCCCAGTGTTCCGCTGGTAACACCGGAACTAGTGCCACCGATCAAAGTACAAATCCATGGGACCGCATTAGAAACAGGAACGACGACAGGTGCATTTGATCATGTGGTCAAGGAATTTTCCACACTTTAGATAGATTTCTCCTAGCTTTCATTTGGAAAATTCTATGAGATACAGCAAGCGGTTGCGATAGAAATATGGCTGAGGGAGAATGCAGTTTCCTATTAGACAACAAAACAACAAAGGAAGGTGAAGGAGAACAAGGCCCTCCTTAAGGAAAAAGAAAAAGAACTTCATGGTTGCATCACCCTCCTTGTAGAGAAAGAACAAGAAATTGTGGCACGTGAGAAAAGCCGCATCGCATTAGCTGAAACTATTAAAAGCACAATCGTAGATTTCCCACTAGAAGTGGGTCACAAAGATGAGGATTCAACAGCTAAGGTTTCTTGACTGGTGCAGATCACACAAGAACTGAAGAAGCAGGTTGAAGAGCTTCAAGCAAGGAAGGTGCCGAGCACACCTCTTGAGGTGCTCAAGGAGTAGAGAAGAACATCATCTGAGACTACTGGGAAGATAACTAAAGGAGAAACATTTTGTACTAAGGTAGTAGAATTCATCTCCACAATATGGGAAGCACTTCTGGAAGATACGACTGTAGAGAACCTAAGAGAAAACATGCGCAAAACTAACGAGAAAATCGTTGCAGAAAATGAAGAGATGAAAAAGATGTCGTTTCAAGAAAAAGTGACCAAGATGACTGAGATCAAATGACTGCAGCAATAATTCCAGGCCCTTCCTGACTAAGAGCGAACTAGGGAAGAAAAATTTGAGGTGCACCAGTCGGAAGTAGCGCAGATCATAGGTCTGATTCAGCCATTGTAGCAGAAACATGGAATGAATACGCAGTCAGTAGAGGAAGGTCCGTCGAAACATATCAGTTCTGACCGAGTGGAACAGTTGGCCGCACAAGAAGAAGAAGAAACAGAGGAAGTTGCTAGGGTGCAACAGATGGTGAAGGAATTTCAATACAAGGTTGTTCCTGTGGTGCAACCGGTGCCAAAGACATAAGTTTTGGGGGGAGAAACATGAACTTTTGTGGTAGAAAAATTTTGAGGATATTTTCCCTTTTTTATTAGTGGCTTGAGACAAGCCACATGTGAGTGTTGGGGGCCTATTGGGCCAAGAAAAATGCACAAGCGAAGAAGGAGAGTTGTGCATGCGACGAAAAGGAAAGTAGGTTGGGAAGGAAGAAAATGGATCGGCATAGAAGAATAGGACATGCACACAATGAAGGAAAGGAGAGCTTGCAAGTGTGTAAGTGGGTAATGACTAGAAAGTGACAAGTCAAGAATATCATGGCTACTAAAGACAGTGTAAGCCTGCAGACAATGCAGGTATGAAGGAATATTTGTAAGTCAAGTTGATAGCTCCTTGTGTCAGTCCATGATAGCTAGTAACCATTTTTTACGCCTGATTATGACCTGTAATAGATGAGCAGTATGTAGTCGACCCTACTTGGTCCTCTAGAAGATATAAATAGGAAGAACTCACTCTGTATAAGGCTTGGTTGTTGGTATTTCGTTATTTATGGTTGTTTGATTGGTTGTTCATTCATCAAGTCACTCATTTTTGTTAAGGAAGCTAGGGTTAGAAAGAAGAAAGACTCGGACAAGAGTTTGGTAGCAGTAGAGGCTGTTGAGCCGTGGATCTTGTAGTTGTGTGCACAGACAGTATGTACAAGAGTTGATCCAAGTTGTGTGTGGGTCAGTAAGAATAGATAGAAGAATAAACCAGTGAGCATGAGAGCAAGAAGATTGATTTAGGAAGACATATCATAAGATCAGTCTGTAGGTCGTAGACTGCAAGGTGCTATATCCATTTCTCATGCCAAATGAAGAGAACATTGGTGGTTTTTCCCAGATGGGTTTCCATGTTATTTTCTATGTTGAATGATTGATTGATGTTGAATGTTTATGTGAATGTCAAGAATTTGCTTACTGTAGGTTGATGAGTTATTTTTGAATGTATGGTGCCATATTATTAATCAGTGAATGAATGATTGTTAAACCATTGCTAAAATGTGTGAATAAGTTTATGGTTAATTTCCTAAGTTAAAGCATAAGTAGAACACTGTCTGTCAGTACAAGGAATCAGTTGTGTCACACCAGTTGCACCAGTTGTTAAGATTAAGGATAGAGTACTATCACACGCATGCTGTCATACAATTGTGCCCAATCATGCATTAATAGACTCCATTTTTCTGTTTACTTCGTCGAGTGCCTTGGTCGCGTGAAAAGGGACTATAATCCCTTGCCAACTATGGAAACATGGTTCTGGAAGTTACCCATTACATATCTCGGGTGAGACTGTGCCTTCCTTGCAGGTGTTGCTGACTGATCTTGCTCTGTTGGGTTGATGTATTGTGGTGTCTTGTTGGTATTGTGTTGTTGTTGAACCGTGGGTTGAGACATTAAGGAGAAAGAGGACAATAAATATATCTCAGGTGAGACTATGCCTACCTCGCAGGTGTTGCCGACTGGGATTGCTCTATCGGGCCGATGTATTTGGGTGTTTTGTTGGTTTTGTGTTGTTATTGAAATTGGGTCACATGAGTGGGGAAAATTAGGCCAACAAATGGTTCCGTTTCCGAGACTCTAATGCTAGATTTTTCCAAACTAGTGTTGGCCAATGAATATTCCATTCAGCATGCGAATGCAACAGATCTTTGGATCTGAGAAAATACACTGGATTATTAGGCCACAAATAAGACAAGGAAGGAAAAGGAGCGCAAGGTCATCCTAAGATAAAAGGAGCAGGAGATAGAATCATGTGAATAGAGCAGGCTTACACTAGCCGAAGCCATCAAAAGAGCAATCACAAGGTTCCCTGTCGAAGAAGGCCAAGAAGATGAAGATGTAGTCGCAAAGGTCATTCGACTGTCAAGGATTGCAGTAGAGCTCAGGAAGCAGGTTGAGGAGATTCAAGCATAGTAGCAGCCAATAAAACCTCCTGAGGTGTTAGAATAGCACAATAAAACAACGTATGAGGTTGTTGAAAGGATAAGGCAAGGAGAAAAACTCTTCAATGAGACCGTTGAAGCCGTCTCTGCGACATGCGAATTGTTTCTAGATGATGATGTCATGGAAAAGATCAAGGAATATGCACGAAAAGATGACTTAAAGATCATGGCAGTAAAGGAAGATATGAAGAAGCTACCAATCAAGGGGAAGGTCACAAAGCAGCTGCAATAGGAAGTAAAAACTCTCTGCGACCAAGAGCAGAAAATAATGACGAGGTTGCAGTGCACCAGTCGTAAGAGGAAAAAGTTACAGGACTCATTTAGCATGTACAGTAGAAGCTCCAATAGTTATTTGGGCCACTAAAAGAAGGACCGTCGAAACATATCAGTTCAGACTGTGTGGAACAGTTGGAGAAGCAGGCTGAAGAGGTCCGCAAGGAAGTTTCCCCGAGTGCAAGAAATTTTGAAAGAATTTCAGGAGAAGGTTGGTCTTAGGGCGGGACCTGTGCCAGAAAATTAGAAATTTTTCCAAGGGTTTATGTTTTTATTAGTGGCTCAGGACGAGCCACATGTGAGTGTTAGGGGCCTATTGGGCCAAGAAAAGAGCACAAGGAAGAACCTGAAGCGCAAGCACAAGAGGAAAAGTGGGTGCGTGATAGAAAAATAGCAAGTAAAGGATGGAAGGGAAGTGCAGAGCAGATAAAGTTGCGACAAGGAAAGCGGACCCAGATTCTGTAGAGGTGTGGCAGGTGGAAGAGTTGAGACTGAGAAGCGGTAGGACAGAAGACTGCAGGAGCCAGAGTCGGAGGAAGACTGACGAGGGGGTCAGTTGGTAGGAAATATCCTATCACATCCATTCATATTGGGGAATAAACTATGATATGGAAATGAGGAAATATATTGCCATGTATTAAGGGGTCAAGGGGGATTAATTATGTTATATGACAATATAAATATTTAGGGTATATTTTATTACATTTTGTGCATAAGCGGTGGAGGGGAGGCAAAGGTAAAATCAGGGACGAAGGGCACAAGGTATTGAGTATGATGGACAAGGGATACTCAATTAGAATGTAGGATGGTTGATGATAGTGTTATATTAAAGGGTTTTCATTTTTCTCATGTGCTTGGTTGGTTAATAGATCTTCAAATTGTTGTGCGCTTGTGATTACCTTTAGTTTTAATATTTATCTTTTCTTTGGAATAATATGGATTTCCATGCATGCTTATTAATTGCATCCATTACTTTTATTTGACATTCAATGGAACTAAGTTTTATCCTTTTATTCCCATTCAAAAGCATTATAATTATGGTGATTGAAAGGGTCATTCCTATCTCTCTTATGAGTTTGAAATCCCTCCAGATTATAAAACCATGTTTCTAGATTTCTTAATCCATATTTTGTCAAATGCAAAAAAAATTGGAAAAAAATATAAATGTATTCCTTTACCTTTTTTCATTAAACGGTCTCCATAGAAACTGAAACTAACACAGAGAATAACATCAGATGTCAAATATGTATTGGAAAACTATTATATGTAACCCACACTTCTTATTATCAGTTTGCATAATTTTCATCAATATTTTATATATGACTTGCATAAGTTGCATAGCTTCCCACACCAAAATCCATGGTTACAAATTCATGTTTACAAAACAAATTTTGGAGTGATAAACAAAAACCTAGATATGATGTAAATCAATTTTTATATTGATTCACCATATATATGTAAAGCAAAAGAACTTTATATAATGTCATGTCAAATTACTAATATTAATTTAATTTAAAATGGAATAAATAAGACATGACTAAATGAATTCCCATTATAGAAGACTAACATCAAGCTTATGTTCACATATAGCAATATCGAAAATCTTATGGATTAATATGTCAACTCTCATATATATATATATATATAAGTAACTCATCATGTAATTGTTCTCTCATTCATATATATACAAGTAACTCATTATATAATTATTTTCTCAATGCTAAATTTGATGGTGTAATGAGGAGGAAGAAAGCAATGCCTCATAGCAAGGAAGTGGTTTAAATATTTTCTTTTTGTAGATGTGAGCATACTAGAGTGTGTGGGAACATACATATACACAATTTTTGCTTCCCCTTATGTTTGTAACTACATCGATATTCTCTTTGATTGAGTGGTACATACATGTATAATCTCTTTTACTTGTGGACACACATCGATATTCTCTTTGATTGGGTGGTTCCTGCATGGATAGTCTCCTTTACTTGTGGACACTAGTCCAAAAGAGAACATGGCCTCATAGACAATAAAAAAATATAAATATAATAAGCAGACACAAAAATAAGATCCTAACTTTGTAAATGCTTTCCATACTTTTTATTTTTACTTTTCACTACTTTTTCTATGTTGTTTGTATAAACAAAACATTGATTTAAGCACATGTTTATTTATTTAAGATTAGAGAAGTGTATCTAGATTTTCTCGTGTTTTTTACAATTATTCTATTTCTATCTTATCATAATACATATATTCCAATGAATACCCTCTCTCTCCATATCCATCATACTTTCAATAAAATCATACCATTTTGATTCTAGATATTTTAGACAAATTTTCATGCTTATCTTGGATCCTTGATTGTTTTTGTTTTAAAATATTTACCTAACATTATCATCATTATCAAAGGTCGAATAATATTATGATCTATGAAAATGAGAACATTTTCATTATTCACTAAAACATCATACTATCTACTCGACAAATTTGAGAAAGATATTTGAAAAGATATTAAAGGTTAAAGGCTAAAAAGATCTTTCTCATTGAATATAATATTAATGTTATACTTGTTTATAAATTTGATTAAAATTTTGATTTGTTATTTTTTAAGATATATATACTAATGAGTTGGTGGGTTCCTCTTGTAAGTTGGGTGATTAGGGCAATAGGTATCATTGTTCCCACTCATAATTATATGTATATGACACCTAAAAGACGACAATTTTTTTGCAAAATTAATATCAAACCATGGATGACTAAAGTAATGAAAACTATATATTTAAGGAGTTGAATAGTATTAAGGTGTCTCTTCTAAATAAAAATCCTTGTAACAACATTCCAATTGGCCCAAAAACTAAATATTTAGTAGTGTCAGACGTCCATCGTGCTTATCTTCAACACTATATATTCTTATATAACAACACTAATATATGTATCTCATGCATGTTTATATCTCTCTTCTGTTATGTTATGTTATGTAGAATACAGGTCCATTATTTCAGTTATGTCTTATGCTTTATGTCGTATGCTTTATTTATTATCAAAGGTGGATAAGAAAGCATATTTATAAACTAGCATGTTCCATCATTTGGTATTTCTATATATGTAATTACGCTTTTCGATCATCTAGTATATCTCCTCAGTGTAGGGGCATTACTTATCTAATGTTGAATTCTGGTATATCACCCGATTGCAACATGAAGCAAGGAAGCCTCATGTGTTTCTCACGCCTAAACATGATGAAACTAGAGATCCAAGTTGCTTTAAAGATGTTGATTATATCCTCCAAATGAATTTAAGCGATTAATCTGCTCAATGTGTCTCTCACGCATGAGGAAAGACGATCCACAAAGACTAATCCCTAAGAAATGATGAATCCTTAAACTACCCACAATCACTCACGTATACAATCACTCATGTATAATTTCTTAATTTACCACTTAACTACCCACACCTTTTCTAGTGAGGAGACCCAGTTTAAAACTACTAACGCTTTCAATAGACTTTGTATCCATTTACTGTTTCTAATTTGTACTGCAAGCTATTCCTATACAACTAGTAAATGAACCATTATAACGTGGAAGTGATGAAACCATGCTTATCAGATTTGACAGAAATTATGAAGTCCTTGTATTGCCTGTTTGTTGAATAAATTCTATTTTTTTGTTGTATATCTGGTTGAAGAGAAAACAATTATTACTCCACAATACCTCATATTGCACAAGGAAACCCAAATTCTTCCACCTCTTTTATGATTTCTCAATCTTCTTTGCCCATAGTAGCTTCTTATTCTAAAGACCTCACCCTTTGAATAGTTTCTACCCCTAAAAATAATGACTCTCCACTTGATAAGTACCAACTTATAGTATTTACCATCCAAATGCTTCCACGACAACCCTACT
Source organism: Pseudotsuga menziesii (assembly GCA_001517045.1). NCBI lineage: Eukaryota > Viridiplantae > Streptophyta > Pinopsida > Pinales > Pinaceae > Pseudotsuga > Pseudotsuga menziesii. Next base: position 304,045 of record LPNX010577286.1, on the reverse strand, counting down.
AGTGAAATAATGAACTGCTTTGATCTCAATTTTCATATGTTGGTCAACACACTTGAAACAAACTCGTAAGATAACAATCAACTTGGGGATTTTTCCTATGGAAATTACTATGCAAACTTAGGTGGAATCATAATGTCCACTCGATGGGCCAGTAAATGTTTAATAAGTAACTCTTATTTGCAGACCCAATATATAAGCATGAACGACTACAAAAACATTATATATATATATATATATATATATATATATATATATATACTTTTTTTTTCTTGTGTTTTGTTTGTGTCCCTTTCCTGGAAATTACCACAAGGAACCCTTTAACGACACAATGGTTCGCTACCTTCCAAGACCAGGTCAATTTGATAGATGAAATGCACATTCTTCTGGATGTTGTTTAAGCACTATTTCAAAAAGGACTAGTACATATTGAAGGGTCATGCTCATGGATGGGGATGAGCATGGGACCTCGAAGTGACGCATCATATGGGATGTTAGACTCAAGTGGGTTGTATTAAGATACCCATATACATGAAGGCCAAAGAAAGGGATAGATCCACTATAATGGTTATCATAAATACTGGTATTAATGGATATAATCATTTGACCAAATTGATTGGAGGCTTGGGCAACAAATCTTATAAAACCATTAGTTGTATGGTACACCCTAGTTATATTCTTTTTAGAAAAATGAGAATAGGGAGCTTTGGGATAATTCTTGTAAATACCTTAAGAAAAACATCCTCTTTAGTCTTAGGCACAATGGTGTCCATGTCTATCATTGGAAATTGTAGGAAGAAGAGACTTGAAGAACGAATCAGTTTGTTTACTGAATTATAGACCTGATCAAGCATCTTTATTATATACATGAGATATTTGATTTCTGATAAGCATCTTTCTTATATACATGAGATATTTGATTTCTGATTTGGATTAAAATTGAAAAGTATTTTTCTTTCAAAAACAGATGCCCAAATGTTTTGGTATTTTTTACATGATATCGTTATGTCTGTAAATGGCATTTTCTTTATTGTAAAGGACTTCTTGTGGCAACAAAATGGTTTCATGTCATAATGATAGAAGCCTGCAAAATCCCTACGATGGATTGGGAATAGAAACATATTACTCCACTATTACGCTGCACATTTTTCTCGCCATGTGGATTAAGGTGCCTTTAATAAATAACATTTCCTTGCCAGGTGTAAATGGTTACATGCATTCGACACTTGCCTTGTACCTGTCACACTATTTTTTTCAACCTAACAATACATGCCATTGCCTGCTGGTTCATTTCACGCTACATGTTTTTTTCAACACAACAATATATCCCATTGTCTATGCTACAAGTCTTTTTCAACACAACAGTATATAAGACAGAAGATCAAAAGTAAATTGCTTTCTAGTTGAGATTTTTTTTAAGGTTTTAGTTATATTTTATGTTTATAATATTTTATTATGAATTTTAATATTTTTGGTTTATGTTTTAGTGTAAAGATTTTTCCTTTATTAATATAAATTTGAAATTTGACTAGTTGTATCTTCAAGATATTTTATGGAATTTGTTTAAAATAGATTGATTTTTAAAACATTTGCAATTTTGAGCTTAGGTTGTTATTTGTTAATTTTTTAGACACAATTAATAGGTCATTAATAATAATCTAACAAACTATAAAACTTAAATTAAAAACAATTTATCATTTTCACAATTACAATAATAATAATATAAAAAATTAAAATAATAATTACATTAATAAAATTTCGAGAATTATCACATAATTTGTTTGAAAATTAAAATAATAGCTATAATTTGTAATTGAGAAAATCAATATCTTAATTTCATAATTAAGTTTGATGCCATATTTGAAATTAATACTTTATTTTTTTTGTCATGCTTAATATTTTAAAATAAACTATGGACTTTAATCTATAATTTAATACATGTATGAAAATTAAAACTAAAAACCCTTATCATAAACACTTGTTCAAATTGTTTTTGTTTTCCAAAGTTTACATGCAGTTAATAATTTATTTTATTTTATGTATTAAATATTAATATAATTATAAAAATGCTATGTACAATGGTTATTATTGGTGGGTTGTTATATAAAATTATTAAAAAAAACATAATCTTAATTTTAAAAATAAAAATTTATTTGTCTTATAAAATAAATCTTAATTTTAAAAGATTATTAAAGTTATCTATAAAAATATAAATAAAAGATTTAAAAAATGTAATAAAAATTATTTTCTATATATATAATTAATATTAAAAGTGGGTTATAAAAATATATGTTTATGTGCAATTATGAGTATATAATTAATTTATAATCTTAATTTATAAAAAACATCCTAAACTTATATATTAATGAGAAATTATCTTTTAGAAATAAAACATAATGTCGTTAGATTTTTACAAAATATTAGAGTAAGTCTTTAATCCATAAAATTTTCAATGTACTCACATTTATAGACATAATATAATGAAATTTTGATTATTCAATTTTATGGTGTAAAACTTGCTTTCCTCGTGTGTGTATGTGTGTGTTGAAAATGGCTAAGTTCATGAAATGTTGTAACACAAACAATAGAACACTAGTTTTTAGTTGAGGGTCAAATATCCTTAAAAGAGATCATGTGTAGTGCGTTGAGGAATTGTTCATGGATGTTGATCCCATGAAGCAGTAATGAAGGCATAATGTCCTTGATGTCATCCCTCAACGATTGTCATGGCCTTCTGGATACATGTCTATGGTGGAAAGAACCTCCTAACAATACTCATATTTTGTACCTTGAGCCCTCATCCATTCCCTTTGAGCATAAGGATTACTATTCAGAACCTTACACACTTGAAGTCTTCCCTCGACTAATGTCAAGGACACAAATTGATATGTTCTAGTTAATTCCTATCAAAAATATCTTAGTATAATGCTTATATACATTAGGTGATACACCTAGTGTCATGAGTGGTGGTTTGAGGCCTTTAATATTTCCATCAACCTTCGTCAGAAATATTCAATAACTTAGGCCCTTGATTTAACCCCTTGACCAATGTTAAGGCCTTAATATTGGTCCATGCTAGGCCATTCCTCCTAACAATGATATTATTCCTAGTCAAAATCCAAGGCATACATAGGTTCTATGTAGTGGTTTGAGACCTCTTCCATGGATATTGTTCTTGAGAATAATCAATTAGGTCATAGATGTATTGATTTTACCCCATGAGATTATGAAGGCACCAATACGTATTTGTGGCGTGCAATACTTATTAATCATGCCTATGTATTTTTGGTTGGAGGCCAATTATTCTCTATAAATGTCATGCGTAGTGGTTTGAGACCTTGTTTAAAGTTATCAATTCAAAGAAGCATAATTTATGTATCAAGCCACTTCTTTTCATTTCATGGCCATTATCAATCCCAAATATCATTATGTGGCATGTAATACCTCCTAACAAAGATCACATTCCTAGTGGTATACCAAATATTCCTTCTTTTGGTCATGTGTGTTTGTTTGAGGCTTTCTTCATAGATGTCGAGACTAAGAAACCTCATTCAATCCCTTTTAAGGCCCTTGTTTTCATTCCCAAACCATTGTTCCATGCTATGTGCCTTTGGTATACAATACATAATTGTGACGGTCATATTCCCATGCAGAGATGCCAAATACCCTATAAAGGTTATGAGTCATACTTGGAATAATCGTTCATGTGCATCAAGCATTAAACATGAGAGTCCTAGTTATCACTCATAGAGGTCACTATTACATTAGCATTCAAATTCAAATAAGAAAAGTTTAATTTTTAACATTTTTAACTCACTAAACTAGTATTGAAACAATATTTAAACTATAGTTCATTGAGAAAGTGAGAACTTAGAATTAGAATTTATTGGGCTTAACACCTAACAATCAATGCCTTACTCCCTCTTTATTCTCAATACAAGTTTCGTTGTTGTATACAATTTCTAATTTCCATTCCTATTTGTCAATAATAGTTATCCCACTAACCAAAGAACTCATTGAATCTCTTTTTGCACTAAGCTATTATGTGACCACAAATTTGACTTTGATTCCATTTGTTTGGGTCATGTAATATAGTTTTATATCATTTATTTATTTATTAAACTTCATAAGTTCCACGATGATTTAGTATAAGATTAAATGAACCCTATATTTGAGTGATGGTTTGGTTTCATTGTTATACCACTTTTTAGTTTTGTGAAGTATTAGTCTTATCACTAAGGTTGACCTATCTAGTCACCCTTCTTCACATCTAATGACTTCCTTGACCAAGCCATTAGGGTTTCTTCTGGTCTCCTATTGTGCATGCTTGAAACTTAAAAATTAATAATGGATATTTTGTGGCCATCAATGCATGCTTGAGACTTTAGAAATGGAGATTTTTCCCTCTCCTATAAATATATTTTTTTTAAACTACATACAACCCAAGAAAATGTAATTAAATGTTATAAATTCCCTTAAATTCATGAATAAATGAAGAGGAAGTGGAGGCAATTCATTGCATATTTCCAATGACCCAAATCTAAGTTATGCACATGATCATATAGTGTTTATTGGAAGGTAGGAGGAATTTTTCTATGTCCATTTGGATTCAAACATCAATAATGTTTGTTTTGATAGGAAGGTAGGGAACCCCATCCACAAAAGGGTTTTAATTTTGCATTTTTATGGATTTTAATTTACTAAGATTATAGAAAACATGAGCTCTTTATGGCTATACTTTTATTTACATGACATAAAATTGGTAGTTTGGCAAGATGTGGTGTGAAATATTTGCAATTCTCATATTTTCTAAGCATTGCACCAACTACTGGAATGCCAATCTTTTACATTATTTGTTACATTTATTACTTGACTGGGTTTCCGTTTACACATTTTTCCTTCCTTATTACTATTTTGTTTGGTCTTCCATCATCTAATGCTACAAATAAATCAGTCGCCCTTGAAATCCTAGTGGGATCATTATTAGCATTATACTATTATTTTATTTTGCATCTTGTTTGCTTATAATAAGATGTGTTAGGGATCTTGTTTATTACAACTTGATAATATGATATAAAGGGGTATTAAAAATGGATTGATCAAAATTGATACCTACAATATCTAGTGAAACTAAGGGTTTTCTTAATTGGAAAGGTATATAGGGAGGGGGGTTCAACAATACAATTTTAGGAGGTGTTTCCCAATATTTAGTGAAATTAGGGACATTCTTTAATATCCTACGAATTTTCATGATATGTAACAAGTTCATTGAGTGAACCCCCCATGGGAAGACTAAAGGACAGGTTTTTGCAGATAGTTATGGCATGTACAAGCGGGGTGAAATATGTTTCTGCGGCTAGTTATGGCCGTGATCAATGTAATGCAGGACTTTTGAAGCAAGTATGGCCTGTCATCAATGTAGTTGAAGATATTTTGTAGCTAATTTTGAATGTAATAACTGAGTTGTACTCAGTCGACCCTGCGTGGTCTTGTAATTTCTATAAATAAGAGGAACCGCTATGTATAAGAGTTAGCCTGTTAGTTAGTCAGTTAAAATAATAGTAAGGAGAGATCAAAGAGGAGTCTCATAGTAGAATGTTGTTGAGTCACGGATCTACAGCTAAGTGTGCAGACCTTGTTGTAGATTCATTTTGCAGCTGAGTGCGTGCACAGATAGTAGAGTAGAAGAGTCGCTCTAGGATGTGTGTGCATCTGTAGGAGTAGATAGAAGAATAAACTAGAGAGCACGAGAGAAACAAGATTTTGATCCCATTAGATGAAATTTGAGGTCTAAAATGGGCCTCCTAAGGAAAATAATAAAATAATAGTTATTAATTTTGGAGGAAGAATGAAAAAAACTACTTTTGTGTTCGTATTTTTGGCATATCTCCTTGTTTTTTTTACTCAAATTCTGAGCGGGAGAGCTCATTGGATGCAGAATTTAATTCTACATCCAACGAGTACCCACACTGCATACTTTTGACAGACCCCACTACCCAAAAAACAAGAAATACCTGGAAAACAAAACGTGATGATGATGTCATTCATCATCACATTTTTTTCAAGTATTTATTGTTTTTTGGGCAGGAGGGTCCGTAAAAAGTATGCATTGTGGGTATGCATTGGATGCGGAATTAAATTCTGCATCCAATGAGCTCTCCCGCTTGAAATTTGAGTAAAAACACAGGAAAATATGTCAAAAATACAAACAAACAAAAAGTAGTTTTCTTTTATGACAAATATGTCAATTCAACCATTATGGTTGACTCATTTTATTGAAATTCTATTGGTTCTTGAATTCCAACTCACAAAATTTATTGTTGGCACGTTTTCTTATAAGGCCCATTTTAGACCCCAAATTTCCTCTAATGAAAATATATATCTTAAGACAGTCTGTAAGTCGTAGACTGCAAGGCGCTAAATATATTTATCATTCCAGATGAAGAGCACCTTGGTGGTTTTTCCCAGATGGGTTTCCATGTTATTTCCTGTGTTGATGAATGTTGGTTGTTGATGTATTTGTAACTTTGAAATGTATTCACTTGTATATCTTATGTATTGTACCCCGATGTTTATTCCTGGAAGTATCTATAATGTAATTGAGTCATGTCATGCCCCGATGTTCTGATCGAGAGATTCAATAATGTAAAAAAGTCATGTAAATTCATTGAGGTTAACCCTCTATTGTAAGTTGGGGCAATAGTCCCCACAATTGTGTCAAGTTTAACCCTCCTTGTTGATCGGAGGGAAAAGTCCCCACAGTTGTGGGACACCAGGGTTATTAGACTCTCCTAGAGATGTCGGCCCTAGTAAGTAATTGTTAAGTGGGGCCGGCATGTTGAAGTGGGCATCAAATGAATGAAATAATATAAATAGAGAGTGAGCCTCTCTATTTATCACACACACACTCACTCACTGGGGTGCATGAGTGAGAGAAGAAGTTGCTGGGACAAGAGAGAGAGAGACTACTGCTGTCAGGAGATCATCTTACTATTTTGGGTTTTACTTTTGGGGCTGATTCTATCTCTAAGGAAGTTACAGGGTTTTCTCCTTTATGGTTTCCCTGAGGAAAAATATTTGTGTCTACTGTCTCTTGTGTTTGATTGCTATGCTTATTATTCTCTCAGTTAAAGATCCTAAGATAATGCTAGCTTGAATGATAAAATCTAACATGGTATCAAAGCTAACCTAAGAAGAAGATATTGTGCAGCTGCAAAAGCTAGGGATTCTTAATTTTTGGGTCTCTCTCAACAATACATCAACAAAAGTATACTAGGTTGACTCTCCATTGAAGGGCGCATCTTTTTATCAAAGCAGAATTTGATTCCGGGCATTTTCAGTTTTTGGTGCGAGAAATTAGGGATTTTTACAGAAGATGAATTTTTGAGTGATCCTAGCATAAGATTGATCTCCTCATAAAAATAAAATTTTAGAGACCTGGGTCAATATTTTTGGTTGGGTGAAACTCTGGGAAAGTCAAACCCTAGTTTGACCCCGAGCTGGAAAAACCCTAAATACTAAAACTGATAAGTTTTGGTAAATTCACTATATATTGGGATTACAGAAGTCTTAGGGGCTGTAACATTCACAGGTCGAAGCTAAAATCCTGATGTACACTTTTTCCAAGTTTTAGCCTTAGATTCGTTATATTCTAGGAGATATGATTCCTCCAAGTTAGGGTTCCAGCCTCTCCCAGGATTCATCCCTAAACAGGACACCTGGGGAGAATTGCTATAGCTCGGGCTACCAATGTCCAAATTAAATTTTGCAAGATTTTCCAGAAATGACAAAAATGGTAATTTCTGTGGTAGAAGTTGCAGACCCCGAAGATGAAACAGTGACGCGTGGAATTTTGTACAACTTCGCTATGCTGAACAATCCTGAAACAGGTCACCTTGGGAAAATGATCATAAGTCCCAATTGGCGAAACCAATTCTGATTAAACCTATGTTTTTAGAACAGGGACATGTGAGGCTACCGTAGTGATAAGTTTTATACATGGAGTAGCAATAATTTCAGAGATACCATAGAAACAGTATCATAAATTTATGCATAAGAAATTGGTAAAGTAGGGATTCCTGTTCTGGGAACTTCCCTCCACTATTTTCAGAAAAGGAGTACATTGGATATCTCACCTTGAAGAGGTCTATATTTCTATCCAATCATATCTAAAATATTCCAAGTTTTCAAAATTAGGGTTTCTCTAACAAACCCTAGATCAACCAGCTCCGGAACTAGGATGGACACCTCAAATCGGTAAGATCTAATCTTTTGATATTTTCATTTGAGGTTCTCATTTAAAAGTGATCTATCACATCAGCTTGATGATAAGCTTGTTGAATTTGACAACTTCCAAGAATGGAAGTATATGATCTCTCTGAAGAAAATGAATTGGACACCTACATAAGTAGAGAGGTTCCAGTTCCAGAGAGAGATGAGGCTAAAAGCCTTACACCAGAAGAAATTGGTCAAGGCCAAGAAGATCATTGCTAATTCAATCATGGATCACCTTATACCACAAGTGTCTTCGCTAAAGACACCAAAAGAGATTTTTTATTCCTTGACCAAGCTATTTGAAGGGAAGAACATAAATCAAAATATGACTTTGAGAAAACAGTTGAAGAATGTGAAGATCCAGAATGCAGAGACCATACAGCCATACTTTACGGGGGTATCTCAAATCAAAGAACAACTTGTAGTAGTAGAAGAAGAAGTGGAGAATGTAGAAGTGGTGATAGCCACCTTGAATGGCCTCCCAGGATCATGGGATTCATTCATACGAGGAATGTGTGCCAGAAGGAAGTGATTATTTTCAGCAGACTCTGGGAAGAAGAAGAAGCTCGACTCATAATAAGAGAAGAGAAGATGGGAGAAACTAAAGATCAATATCTCAACATCCAACGGTCCCTCAAGTGATAAGGAATATGAAGAACTCAACTCTTGAAGACCCTCTTATCCATAT